>VOQJ01000302.1:0-10024 GCA_015052665.1 Apistogramma diplotaenia | reverse complement strand
CCTTGTTGTGATTTATGCAGCCTGAGATATGAGTGCTGGTTACGCAGTAGCAAGACATCGATCTGACAAAGCAAACCAAACAATAAAGAGGCGAGGAAGATGATGTGCCCAGTGGAGTGGAGAAATGGAGAGTGTACCTATAAGAGCTAATTATCTGAGCACATAATTCTTCAGGTTAAGACAGGGGGAGCTGAAAACCAGCCAAGCCACAGCTGTCTGAGAAAAGACTCGGGTATACAATTGGCCTAAGGTCGCAGACCTTGGTCAAGAATAATTCCAAACAGAAACGCATGTGAATGCAACTAGGCTTAGCTAAAATGGGTAGGAATTCACCCGTGTGCACCAAACGGTCTCATATATATCAGGTTTGATGAATTGCAAAAAGCAACAAATAAGTTGTTGGTCTTAGTGTCGCAAACTGTGTCATAGATTCAGCTCAAAAAGTGCCCAACCATCAGAAATAACTAGCCTTTATTTCTACATTTGGACAACTTTTATGGATAGTAGTAGAAAAGCAGTTCTTAAGAAACTGTTAACCAGTTTTATGGAAAATTGTAAATGTTCATTAAATCTCGATGCCACTGTAGTTAAGCACCCGGTGCAAAGATCCAGCGAGGAAATTAACACCCTTTTTCTTCTTCAGATGAGACGGTGTAAAGCTGTGGTCAACTAAGACTGGCCCTCTCTGTTTTACAAGCAGCCCATTATAATCACTGTGCAAGTTCACAATTCACAATTTAAAAACAGCCTTCTGATCTCGTATCAGTTCTCTATAAGCCGTGAAAATAATAATGATAATATTTGCAATTATTATTTCCTATCTTGCAAACCCATTCTCTGCTTCTGTAAGCAGGGGTCCTTTAATTAGACACAAGCATTCATATACAAAGACTGGGGCGGTGGGTGCTCACTGCCATTAATAACACTATATAAAAGATAAGCCAGACAGCATCTGACACTTTTAGTAGTTTGGGAAACAAGATGTAATCTGCGTTTGGTGCCAGGAGCGGACTGAGGCTGCAGGCGTGTGGGAGTGTGGCCTGTAAGTCAATGCAAACATAGCACTGTAAGTAGATCACTGATGAAGACATTACATGTGAGTTATATTCACACAGAAAATGGGAGCGAGGAGTGTATAGGAACCACAAGACAAAGTGGCAGATGAAGTGGGCATCTGCTGTTGCCAAGGCCAGCCACTGATGTGTGCATTATCAGTCTTTCAATAGCATGGGCGCTTTGAGTTAGATTTATATTAAAAAAAGGAAGAAGCAGAATGGAAACATTGTGTGGTTCTTTTTATTTTTGGGTGCTTTGTGCTTCCACTGTGTCCGTTGCATATTTTAGCTTTTATATGGCATTGTGTTATATTGTAGCATTTTGTGTTGGGAAAGATGAGAGGAGAGAACAGAAGATGAGATTCCATTTAGTGGCACCCTTGGCACTCATCTAACCTTGGCATACAGCTGGGTATGCTCCACTGGCTCTGAACATGCTGAGGTTTGAATCTAGAAATGCCTTTGTGCAGCATAGGCCAACAGAGGAGAGGTGGGAGGCCCCATTAATATCCCGAACTGTTTCACATCCGTCAAGACTCCCCAACTAAACCCACAGATCAAATGTCTAGTATATCTGCAGAAGTATATAAAAGCTTATATTTGGCAATGTGATTTATCGTCCAAAGTGAGAGGGTATAATATTAAACATTTTTTGTTTGCTTAGTGTTCAATTTATTTATTATTTTAGGAATTTGGAGAATCGGTTTCTGAATTTCAGTTCATACAAGGTGAATTTGTGTCATTGTTTTCTTGTTTGTGTATTTGTTTGTTTAATATAAACTATGAATTCTAATTCTGGCAGCCTAGAGTGGCCACATTAACCAGGCATGGCAGCCTGGGACAGGGTCCAGCTGGAAGCATGCACGGGATGCTGCTTTACCGTGACAAAACTGGCTTCACAGGCAATAGCTAAATAGTTCCTCATTTCCAAATCACTGGGGGGGGGTTAAAATCAAACCACAACTTCCAACCCGAATGTTCACATTTATACTATGATTTGTGGACTGGCTGTTTAACATGTTATCTCACCTGTGCCAGAAGTCACTGATAAGATGAGGGGGTATCTCGGTATCTCGTTGGAATGTAAGAGACATGATCACTTCCAAATCTTACTTCACTATTCATCTTTTCCTCCCCTCCTGAGATTTTTTTTTCTCCTGTTTGGCTGGTTAGTTTGTTGGATGGGTGTCTGGCCTGTGTTTGCAGGAGTAAATGTCTGGCTGAGGGCTGAGTTCAGGAAAAGTGCACCAGTGTGCGTGTGTACTGTATGTGTGTGTGTGTGTGTGTGGTCAAGGTATTACTCATTTTGTGGGGACCCAAATCTGTTTAGACAGGCACATCATGAGGATGTGTCTTCCTCACTAAATTTTAAGCCGAGTATGTGTTTTGAGTTTAGGATGAGGTTGGGGTTATGTTAAAGTTTAACTTGGCTGCTAGCCAACTTTACCATGACTGACTCGGGTCACATGTCATGTAGAACTAGAAAAAAACATGGAAGATAAAGATGGAAAAACTACAGTGGTTAAAACCAAACAGATCTTTGTACACCAACACAATGTGTCTCCCTTTTCTTTCTCTTACGAATTCTTTTGTCATATTTAGATTAACACATACATTTTTGAAAGTGTGAATGAGGTTCACACACAATCCGAACTTAAAGAAACATAAAAACATGGATGGTCATACAGTCAGTGTGCAGTGCTATTAAAATCTCCCTCCTGCTCGCCTTTTTCCAACATACTGCAGAAGCGCAGCGTTAATCTTCGGTCCTCTTGCCCTCATTGGCCTTTACTGTGTACAGCCACCTTTCTCTTACACTTTCATCAGAATCCCATTTTCCCCCACAGCCCGAAAGCCCCTCTGAAACTCTACCCCTCACTCTTCCATTCTAGCCTGCATATGATGGATGGCTGCACCTCAGGTCCTCTCAGCCTGTCCATCAAGCCTTGCGATTAAAACACTCGGAATGACCAACATTCCCCTCTCCTCACCCCTACCCCAGTCCACATCCCCTTGTCCCACATGCCACCCCTTTACTCTCAGGCCACCACCACTGCAGCCCTCTGGCCCCTCACCTTTCTAACCCTCCCTTCTTCCAACGGTCCTCTCCCTCTTCAACTGCCCCCAGAACCCCACGATCCATCTTGTGGAGAAAAAACATCATTTATTCTGTACTTCCCAGATAATTTACTTTTTCTCTCCCTCTTTCGTGCCTCTTTTCTTTTTACTTTCCTTTCTACAGGAATTCTCCATTTCCCTATAAAATGAAAATTCATCTGGAATTACATCTTATGTCATCATTATGTTTATTAAGCGTGGATGATGTATATGAGGAGCTGCGGCGTGCCGCTGAGTGCTTAATGATGCATAAGATTAAGCCGAGCCTCTCAGCTGTGCTGAGACTCCCCTCTGCTTCCCAGGCTGCAGACACACGCTGGGGGAACAGGCTCCAAACGGCCATCAGGTGAACAGGGGAAAAGGGAAAGCCTGCATCCTCTTTGTGTGTCAGCAGAGGAAAAGTGTGGAGTTAGTGCAAAAGAGTTGCTGATAGGGGAGGATCAGAGAGTTGGCAGGAACTTCAGAGAAAAAGAATGGAGTGGTTTTCGTATCAGTTTGTTGGGTGTAGTCAAAGTGAAAATCTGCAATTCTGTCAACGCATAATAACTACTGCAGGGTAATAATTAAAAACTGCACCCTGTTCCTTTCTTTCCTTTTAAACCAAAAACAGGCCTGTGCATCTACTTTTCTCTTCTTTGATCTAGTCATACTTTTGATCTTAGTTCACACACACAAGCATGCACACAAACAGAGAATTTGCTCCCGGCCTCCCTCTAGTCTGACAGCAGAAGCACCAGCGGTCTATGACAAAAACATTATCCTTCTGGTGCTAAACAATCCAATAAACCTCTCCACAGGGAAGAACTTAACCTCTCCTCTCCTTCGATGCTGGCTTTCAGACCACGTGATCTCTGCCACAGTAAATTCAAATCATTAGTCTTCTTACTCTGCCATCACACAGGGAAGGAAAAAAATTCGCCTATTAGTAATGGAGACCTCGTCAGAGACCTTCCTCTGAGAGCCCTGCCTTCCCAATTCCCACAGGAAAAATCCCCAGCAAAAAACTAATTCTACTTTTAATAATCTGTCATCAGGACCAGAGGCAGTCATAAATTATGTGGGGAGCATGTGCAGGAGCGGGCCACAAGAGGGAACTCGGGGGGGAGAAATCAAAGCCTGAGTTTGACAAACTTTGCCGAAGATAAATAATAACTTACAAACAGGATTAGTTGTAAAGTCAAGGTTGAGTGCCCTGCCAAGCAGTTTCCCTAGCAGTCTATGCAGGATGAAGAATTTACAGACACACCTATCATTAGCACCCCCCTCCTTTCCTCCACACAGCCTCCATCCTATCTTTTCATTTCCACTCCCCCAGTCTCTCTCTGCACTGTCTTCACAGTCCTGACAGACCCTCTTTGCTTTTTTTCCCACAGCAAACAATGTTTGTGTTTCATCATTAACCCTCTTGGATCCCAGGGACAGGTGCAGAAGCAGTGTGATTCTGTGGAGATTAAAGAGAGACAGCAAGGTGGTTAAGAGACAGTATTAGCGCAGTGTGAAATGGTCTCTTCCTCCTCTCGCTAAGTAAATAAACACAAATAAACAATAAGCCTCCCACACAAACACCAGGATAATAAGGGTAACACCACTGCCTGGGATGATAGGTTTGTGTGCACACAGTGTAAGCAAGTGTATAATTGTGAAAATGTCTTTAAAGTGTACGTGCTGGTGTCTGTGTGATAGTTGACCAGTGAATAAGCCAAAATTGGAAGAGAAGGCTCTGAGGCATGGGGTTGTTTTTTTACTGTTTCCATGTCAATATTTGCTGGAGCTATTGATATGGATCACAATCGATCCTGTCTATCTGAGCCCGTCCGAAGGCCCATCTCCATCATGTGACAGAGGCGCATCAAACACCCAACCTCAGAAAGATGGTGAAAATAAGACAGCCGTGTTCCCACAAGACTGCATCAAACTTTTATTGATTTAATCATCAACAGCAACATTTCAACCTTGACACCGCCGTATTGTTCTCTTGCTCAATGACAGTCAAGCCGCACGTGCAGCTACAATCAAATTATTTGTACTGATAATCCATCAGTTCAAATGTGTATTCACTTCAGAAAAAATTATTTTTTGTGATTTGAAAAATAATCTCTGCATAACTTTGTTATTTTTGTCAACATTTTCAAGACACCCATAGTAAAAATAGTAAATCACAACTTTGCACTGGCTTCCTTCAGTACAATGTTTTCTATGAATCCCACATGATATTTCCTAGCTTTTTTTAACCATGAAAGGCCTATTTTTGGAAATCCATTTTTAAAGGATGTTTAGCTTTCAGTACAAATCTACAGGCTTAGATGAAAGAAATGGTGGGAAAAAATGACTTATGGCTTATGGACTAATGTAAACCTTAAGCTTTGACTAAAACTGGCCACCTTGCCTTTTCCTATTTCTTAGTTAAATTTAATTAAATAAAAACGGCTTTATGCCGTGTTCCAAAATGAAACCCCAAACACTGCTGTGCTTCTGTCTCATTGAGCTCAACTTAAAGAATGCACCTCATGCGTGTCCCATGAAAAACCCTGAGAAAATGCATACATGCAGTACTGGGATTTAAAACCTTGCAAAGTCAAGTGCTCAATTTTCCTTCCATTCTTTGGCAATACCAAAGAAGCTCAATCATATTGGGACCGTAATATGAATCAAGGACAGCTCACTCACTCTCAATTGCAGGACAGTCTAACTGGGACCGTGGGTATAACAGAAACTGGGTTCTCAATTCAAATGGGAGAGCGAGTAGGCCAGCCGGACTCGCCGGCATGTCTCGAGACTGATAGATTACCTACTGCAGTAAGGACAAAGGGAATGAAGATGACTACTCTGCCAAAGCTGGCTACAGATGAGACATGCACGGCTGAATGAACATGGTACACCTCACCCATTTGTCTATGTGTTCAAGCTTTGCACTACCTATGACAAAGGAGTCCGTACACTACACTATTGACATATAGTCTCACCTTTATATCTCGGAATATCCTGTTACAACTTTCATTTTGAGTTAGATTCTGAACATGTTCGAGCATCCATCAACTGGATTGGCCACTTAATGTTCCTTACAGGCCGCTGTTTATTACGCAAAATGTGCCACAAGGGCATAAATCTAACTTAATGTCAGTCAACTTTTTCTCAAAAGTCAAACAATCAATTTAGTGGGAAATGCATGGAATATTTGCTATCATTTGAGCGATACAAAAACTTACAAAACAATATGTAGAAATTTTAATATGTAATAGTCTAACACACAGCATGAAAACAGGGTTTTTTTTGGTATTTTATTTGACATTCGAGGTCTTATGGAATGCATAAAGGCATACAGTTTTTGTACAGAGTACATGATGTGCCATCCTCTGAGATTAACCTAGATGTTCTTGAGGCCAGGTTCACTTGTATCCGAGCCACAGTCGTATATTACAGCACAGCTGAGGTGGCAGTGGCAGTAACTCATTCTTTTCTATTCTATTCTGTCTCTGCATATTCCACAAAGCCCCTGCTGCTCTGCACTTAGAAGGTCACCTCTTTCATCAGCTATTCTATTTGCATTCCAAATCGTACGTACATGAAAAATCTGCCTCTGAGTTTTTGCGGCGGCCCTTCGAAGGCAGATTAGATAGAATTTGCCATACAAACCTTATGCACGCTAACCTTTGCAGATGGCCCCACTATTGTGGAGAAATGGATTGCCTAATAAACCATATCATCCAACATATTTGCCGCTTGGCTGATCAAATAGAGGCTATGTTTTTTGAGCAAATTCCCTTTGTCAAATTTGTCAGTGTTCATGCTGCCGTTGTAGGTTTGGGTCACAGAGAGGAGGAGGCAGGATCCTTAGTGTATCAGGTTAAAGTGCCGACCAATTTGGACTCTTTCTGAAGATGAGACAATTTTTCCACAAGATTTACTTCATCAGGGGGGAATATTTCATATTCTCTCCACTTGTTTGTGTTTGTCTTCTCTTGTTTTCCCCTTAAATACTGCACAAGGTGTAGTGCAGTATAGTTCAAAAGCAATAGACAGCTGTTAGTTATTTATTTCACCTTTTAACTGAGGTGGAATAAATAGTAAATAGTAAATAAATAGTCATTAAAGGTGCACTGCTCCTATTCCCCTGCCTTCTTTGATATTTGAACTTCATGCTAAACTGATGTACTTTTCTGCAATATCTTGTTATCAGTTATCACTTGAATCATTAAAACATCCATGAAGCTGCTCTGCAATGAATCGTTATCATTCATCACTGAATTCCCAACTTCAATCCACAATTGGACTATATGGTGGTAAAGAAACAATGCCACTTGTAAACCTTGCAAGGTTTTCACCAGAAATCTAATTTCACAGTGGAGCCCTAATTCATCGCTCCCAGAAAAACCTCTTTCATCAAACTTTGCATATGAGCAGCCAAGTGATGCACAAGCTCTTAACGGCATGCTTTGCCTCCTTTGGTGAGTTGGCCAACCAATCCATCTTAGTGACTGTGCTCAGAGCAGAGGAGTGGGCAACCGATGCTCCCGTCACTGGGCTCCTGCGGGAGATGGATTGGGGCTCCATCGCCCACCTCCAGTCCGGTACCAGCCCAGTGGCACAATCTGGACCTCAGTGCTGAGAACCACGTGGTGGGCCTTGTGGGGCTCTATGAGGGGGCTATGAGAGGCAGGATGGAGGATGCTGTGTCTCAGTCACTCATGTAGAATCCAGATCCTCTGCTCCACAGGAGGTGAAGCTGGACCTCCTGTTTGTGTTCCACAGAACAGAGTGAGGGTGTCCAAGTCATTGCCTGCCTGTGCAGTTGCTAATGCAGGCATTTTATCTATGACAAAATGTCACACAATAATGTGATCATCAGCAAAAGAAAAGAAAACTTACTGACACACATTGACTTGTTTAGCATATTAAAAGGAAGAAATCACAATATGCAGAAAACATGTGACCTCCAGCTTAAGTTATGTCCTTCGGTGACTATTAGTCACTGAACTGTCTGACGGAACAACAAATACAATAAATGATAGCCCTGATTCCTCTTAATCTAATACATCTTTTAAATGTACATCCACGCTTAAAATAGCTTGTCCTTCAGCGGGAGGAGGAGTTTTGTTTCATCCTTTCATATCGTTCATCATGACTGGCTTTAAAACTGAAGCGAAAGCTTCTTTTATTAATCACAAAGAGCTCAAGTCAAGGCTTTGCACTCCGTCGCTTGCATCCAATTTACAGCAGCGATAATTCATGCTATGCTAAACATTTCTTGTAAAATGTCACTTTGTGTTTGTAATTAATTTCTAAATTAATAAGCAAAATTCTGAGTTATGGCATCAAACCCTTTAAAACCTTGGTCACTAAATAATGCATCAAGTTGCCACCTGGATTGATCGAGATGATAATAAGAATGTGACTTTGGGAAGATGTGAACCCTTCAAAGACTCGGCAGGTTGTACTGAGTAATGCAACGAAGCTGTGGGCAAATTAAAGATGATCTATCTTTTATCCCTTGAAAAAAAACTTTGACAGTGGCAAATAAAAGTGTCTTCACTCCCCTCTCTTGAATATTAGTACTGTCATTCACTCCTTCTGTTGTTAATCTCATCACTGACCAGGGTGGCCTGGGCCATAGGATTGCAATCCATGCTTCCATGGAGGGAGCAGTGTGTTAGGTTACCTCCTATATGGAGTATCATGTGTCTCTCATCTAATGCAAGCTATGGGCCCTTGATCAAAAGGAGACTAAAGAGTGGGGGGACACATAGAGTGTTTCTGTGCCACAGAGCTCCGCCATGGGGGGAGATACACCTGACACATACCAAACGAGTGCATACATCTCTGCTGATAAATCACATCTGCTCCATTACCTCAAACTTTACTTCTGAGTTTCTGAAAAAAAAAAACGTTTGTTGAGCATGAGGGATATTGATCAAAGTAACTATTAGAATGTAATCTTTAAAATTGTTTCATTAGGAGTCTTTCCTTTGTTGCAAGTGACCCATCTCTGCTTCTTTAGTGCCACTGATGGCAACATCCATAACCTGTCCTCTGATATTTCATTCCCATACGGGAGCCATGAACCTAAGATGTAATCGATACACAGACATACAGGCCTCCTGTGTTATTACAAGGGGGACAATGTCTGCTCAGCTTCCCGTGCCGTTACACAGTTCAGGCTTCCAATTAACCTGAGCGGATCCCCATGCCAATCATACCGGGCTTCTATCGACAAGCTGCATGAAAAGAATAATGTTGTTAGGATGATGTAGCTCACGGTAGGAGGGCTGCTTCTCCCCCCTCCCGCTCCTGACAGGGATAAGTGTTGTAGTCATTTATCACCTCCTCTGTGGTCACTGAGGGGCCATACAGGGCTGCACGTCCCTTACACTCATCTATCGGCAGACCACAGTCTGAATGAGCCTGATTACAATCATAAAGTATGGAAATGTGTCTGAATTTCAGTGTCAGTAACAATCTTTTGCATATCCAGAACTCCCATGATTCACTCCACACTGAATAACAGGTTTGTGATAAGCTTCTGTTTGTTCTGACTTTGTAAGTTGGAGACTTCAGCAGAATAAGGATGCTTTCATTGAGTCTGTTGAGCAAATAAGAAAATGATTTACGGGATAATTTTTCAGCTTTTGTAGTCTCCATCCCCTCTTCATGTTTGAACTTTCCCCCCACCTTTTACCTGACCTGTTGATGTATAAATAGAGCTCATTTTTGCTGTGTGAAATATTGTGTGAAAACTAACTTTCACATATTATCCCGAACACCTGGAGTTTGGCAGTTTATTCCAAAGAGAGAACAGCACCCAAGCTGTGTTACGCTGTGATAACAATGCAGTCCAGAAGTAGAGAACATACCTA
>VOQJ01000300.1:2136-14458 GCA_015052665.1 Apistogramma diplotaenia | reverse complement strand
GGGGCACCAACTCCGCGCCCCCATCGGAAACCCCACCCCCCCCCCTTCAAGGGCCTTTAGATTTTTTTTTTTTTTTTTTTGCATTACATAGATTGCAAAAGCAGTTTGCTTTTCATGAGTATGCATTTTACATGCTCATTGCACAGTGGATCATGTTTCTGCATGCCTGGAATTCCATTTGTGGGGTCTCTTAAAATTCAGTCCCTTGCTAGAAATGCAATTAGGTTCCATATTGCTATAAATACATGATGGGCCGATCTGAAGGCCACAGAGCAGGCAGAGGCAGTGAACGCCCACTCACCCTCCACACGCCACCACACCCCCCCTTCCTAATCAAAATCCTCTCCCTCCCTCCCCCCCACACCCTGCCGCATGGCAAGTTGTAGGCAATTTGAATGATCAGCAGAAGACAGTCTGGAAGCAATGGCTTTCACGTAGAATATTGGGCCACTATGAGCCTCATTATTATAAAATCTGCGTGTCCATAAGATGTGTGGTTATTCCCCCCTCAGTTTGTTTCCATATAGTTTTTTTTTGCACAGATAGAAATTGGATTCATGAGAGCGCTCTGTCTTTGCTGTGCTAGGCTCTACTGGGCAAGGTGTGCTATGCTAAACTGTGTGGTTCTGTGTTGTGCTTTGCTTTGCTGTGCTCTATGTCATTAGCTGAAACACAGCTGCTATTGCATCTGATGCAGTAAGCACTCAGCTTGTCTCACCGGTTCCCTGCCACTGGTTTTCCACTCCAGAATCACTGTGCTTCGGAGAGCTATAATCTCACTGACATAATGGCACCCACTCCAATCAATAGCCAAATGGCACAGCGAATCAATAGCTACTGTACAATAACGCAGCCTGGGAGAGGCAGAGGGAAAGGCAGCTTGCAACCTTCACGTGTTTAACCCTGAAAATCCTTTGAAAATATACTCCTTAATTATAGATCAAAAATACCAACCTTGTTAACGATCCATGTATTATGGATTGCTGCATGTACTATGCTAATATAAGCACAGAAGTTGGAAAAATACTGGCACCACTTTCCAGGCTTGCTTCCCTCAGTCTCTAATCACCACACAACACACACATAAGCACAGCACCAAACTAAAGCCAGAACTACTGTAAAATATAAACATTTGCACAACACACAGAGGAAAAACCTAAGTAAAGACCCATTATTAGTTGTAGTCTTTTTTTTATTTTCTTGACAACACAAACCAGAGGGTGTCAATATTAGGCAATGAAGTAGTGTTCACACATTTAGCTCATTCAATTAACAACTGTTGGTTTTTCCCCGAGGACCCAGAAAATTCATTTGGTTTTTAAGTGTTAGTCAAGCTGTTATCTAAACCTAGCTTAAAGAACTGCATGATAAAAAAAAGGAGACATCCAGTATGCAACAAGGCTATTGCAGAAATGCAGAGTTTTATCTGAGAGAAAGCAGCTAGTGTTCACATTATAGAAAAAAGGCCTTTAAGTGATCCTGTTTTGAATGTTTTGCCTGCACCATCCTCAGAGATAATATGATGCACAGAGAAAAAGACCAAGACGGCTCTGGCAAGAATACAAATTGCAAAGGTAACTAGGTAAGGATCACAGCTAGAGCTAAATAATGGCTGTTATTCCAACACAGAAGCAAATTGCTCTGAATGGAAGATAAGAACTTTATCTTTCTGTCTGTACCACACTTTAACACTGCTAGAACCAAGATATGATTAGATCCAGCCTTTTAAAAAAATCACTGCCACCCTAAATGGCACTTTCTCTGTTAGAGGGCAATTTGGCAATCTGCTCAGCATCTCATAAAGCAGCTACACTGGACGTTTATAAATCAAAGACTTCAAATCTCATCGTGGCTGGAGGAGAAAACAAATATACCCATGTGGATTTTTAACCAATCACTCCAAGGTTTGTTGTGATAGCATAAAAAAATTCTACAGCATCTGTAGATTTTTTTATTTTATTTTATGTTTTTATCTCTGCTTTGACTGTGAATATTTTCTTGCTCCCAGCTCACTAATTTGCTCCAGTGAAGGATTGTTGGCGACAAAGAAAAGGGACCTGTAGCAGGAGCAGAATGCAAATCTTCCTCTTGTCCCGTATATACTGTATGCAGAAATGTTTGGCACGTCATTACCACAAATGTCACCATGTAACTACCACCTAGTGCTGTTCCTCTCAGACAAGCATGCACCCGAGCACACCTACATTTTTACTGCCACCCATATACCCACCCACACCCTGCATATACACACACTTGCACACTGAATGCTTTAAAGAGAGTGTGATTGTGCGGGTATATAGAAGTGAAATATTGGAGCCATTGCAGCCCTCCAGGCATGCAGTTATCAGGGATATAGAACTGATGGGAAATCAATCAGCTCAAGTGGAGTGGCCTGGCCTGTGGAGAAGCGAATCTTGTCTTTTCCAGGTGTATGCTTTGATGTCTGCAGATTATTTCCTAATCACAGAATACATTGAATCCATGTACTATCCATCTATGCATGGATTTACATGCTCCATCATGTTCTTATTATCCATACACCAATAGCATCCATCTAAAAACTATTGTTAAAATATATGATTAAGTATGGTCAACAATGGTTATAAATGGTCAGATTGTGGTTTGGGTAATAATGTGTATATGTGAAGTGTAAATAATTACTGGGCTTTCCCAGAAGCATAGGCGATGTAGTAATGTTGTTTACCGTTGTTAAATCTCCGGGGAGCTGCGTAAATGTTGGGGGCACGTCTGTTTTTAGAAGAGAAACTGCAGTTTGCATCCAATTTCCTAATGTAGCTGTGTTTTACAAATAACACAGTCACTGGGCCAGGCTCTGCAAATAAAGTATATGTATACAGTATGTGTATACGCGGACACACACACACGATGTTCTTAATTCCCTCAGTAAGGTTTTCAATTTCAGACATGCATGCACGTCTGTTTTTAAATTTTAATTTCTGCAGCCCCAGGAAGAAATGTGTCTTTTTTTGCATAGCTCAGGGAAATAAATGAATGGGGAAAATACAATTTCTTCAGACTTTGGTATGTGCTTAGAGACATTTTTAAACCTGCGCACATTTTGGTTGCAAGTTAAAATATAATCTTTCATGACTTCAAGGGGTGGAAAGAATATGAAAAAGTAGTTGTGTTTAAGTTTATTATGTCCAGATTTTCTTGCAACCAACCTGCTTCTTAAGCCTGATGAGTTTGATAAAGAACTCAGTGAAATCATATTAAAGAGACATTGATTATAATTTCACAGGCCGAGTTTGCAGTGTCGACCACAAACACACATGGCTAGTTTATTATGAATACTGTATGTACTGATCCTGAAATCAATTATAGTGCATACAAAAATGTTTTTCCCTCTTTTTAAAAATACATATCCATCTATTGGTACTATAGATACTATATCCATCTCTAACCCCACAATCATATTTACTCGGTACGATATAAGGGGAGCGATGCAGTGTGAAAGCCAAAAGATCTGTTACATCTCTGTGTCAACCTCATATCTAATTCATGCACTTTATTGTTGCTCTGCAGCTGCATGTATGCTCTCTGAGGTGTACCGGCCAAAGCTGAATCACATACAAAAAAAATGAAGAGAACAAGGTAATGTGCTGTAGCTGGAGGCTCTAGAGGATTTAAGTGTCCATAAACATTAATATGCTATATTATTCCACTGAGACTGTTTCCTTTATGATGATTTTAAGTAGGAGAGTAAACCGATTTTCGCATTTTCATGCAGACCTCTCAATGGCTTTATCTTGACAGAAGGTAGAGACGGGAAGTGTGCGTCTGTATGCATGTTCCATTATTACATTTTTCGAGGCTCTTACAGGAAACAGCTTACAGCATGCACATCCTCGCTAGTTTAAATGCTCGGACTGTCAGCAAAACAACGATTCACGTTAATCTGTCGGCATGTGTGTTTGGCTGTGAATACTTTTGGCCACATACACACTTCCATGGATAACGAGGGTGTCACAGCAATGCTCCACTTTCTGTTATCTACTACCATTAGAAGGGAAATAAACTGCAATATTCAATGTTTTGAGACATTTTGAACGGGTTTGCTTCTCATTTCCATCTGATCATATTACTACTACAAGTACGGACACCTGACCAGATGGTAAATGTGTGTGTATTTCTTCATGTGTGTGTGTTTTTTCTCTCTACATTTCTGCCAACTTGTGAGCATGCGCCATGTGAATATTGCATATCTGTGTGATTAGTCTCGAGTGTGTATTTCACAGCAAGTCTTTTTTTTTTTAAACTCATGTTGGTTTGTGCCTGTGTGTGACAGTAGTTGTTTGAATTTGTGAGTAAAGAGGAGTCTACCAGTGACAGCAAAGTGTCAACAGGGATGCGAGTCTGAGAACCATGAATCATTTTCTGCAGCTTTTAATTTATCATTAGTGAAGGCAAGAGAGATTTTAATAGAGAAGAGAGAAGATATTATGGTATTTCCACATTTTGAATTTCTGTTGGCGTGCTAGTAAAGGATACAGATGGGTGATAAATGCAAAGAACGGGGATGAGAAAAATACCAGATGCTTCCATCTAAGTGATTAAGAGTCGGTAAATAGTGCGATGAGTACGAATCAGCAGAATGAGTAAAACATCACTTTTGATTAGATAAAAAAACGAACCTGGACCCGCGTGAAAAAGATGATGTGTGGTAGTTCAAACAGCCAAGCTGATCCTTCTTCATACTCACATGACATACTCTAACAGCAGCATATACCTAATGCACCCTTTCAAACATGTCGATGTGCTTAATCCGTCAGTGATCTGCTCACTATTTGCTACCACACCGCTCACCTGAATCCTACATCATTCTGCATATAAAGCATTTAAAAATCCCTATAATGAGCTTGGTTAGCTAAAATTGTTTTCACTCAAGCTGTAACCTCCAAAGCTGAAAAATGAAGCCAATGCTCACATGCCAAAAAGTGCAGTTCCCGGAGTTGCTCAAAAAGCAAGTGAATCCCAATGGACTTCAGCTATGAAATCAAGAAGTTTACAGTCTCTGCAGTTAATTTCTACCCTAAAAATTAGTGAACCCCATTTGGATTATGCTCAGAGTTAAAGGCAGGGGTGTTGTCTCTTTGACTGCCAAACGTGACTATACACAAGCACCTGTAGCTGGCAGCTATTTGCTGAGTCTTAACTCTGCTAGTTTAAGTCACTGGAACTCTGAACTGAACTCCTCCTGCTTCTTTGTGCTGGTGCCTTTTGGAGCACTGATCTGACAAATAATGTGGCCTGATGTGGAGTATAGTGCATCCAAGACGTTTTTGCTTTAGTTTTGAGATTTGTGGATGCAGCTTAATTCTCAAGCTTGCTAATGTTAGTTGATAATGTAACACTTGGCTCTGTCATCCAAAGACAATAAACAAAACCAAACAAATATGCTGTGCTGAGACTTGTGGGAAAGGTGGAGTACAGAAATGCAGAAATTTGACTATGTCCATCCTTTATATACAGGCTATGTTTTCACTAGGCAGCTGTTAAATGCCACAATTGTTGCAGTCACCAGATCTACAATCATCTGTAGGTTCTAACTAAATGTTTGAGATTTTTGGTGTGTACGTAGCAATAGAATTTTACATCACATTACAAAATAATGGGGAACATGAATAATGGCTTTTAAGACATTTTTCATTTAGGTTGGAGGCTGTTAGCATGTGAGTGACAGATTGATGTCCTGGAATGACAAGTAGGTTTGCCTTTCTGGTTGACTAGTCTGCCATTGCTGGTTAAGAAGCAAAATGAATTGCGATGATCTGGGGGGGAAAAAAGAAAAGATTGTCTGAAAATCTGCCAAACGCAGCTTGTGGTGTACATAAAGGGCCTCGTTATGTGTGTCTGTTTCTGTATTGTGCAAAGTGTCAGCCTTTGTGTAGACGTCATCAAGTGAGAATATGTGCAGTTATGTGCGTCTGTGTGCACGTTTGCAATTATGTGTCACCATATGTCTGTCTGCACAACTATCCGCTGCCTGCTCATTATGGTGTTGTCTAAGTTGGGCAATGGGCTATAGGTGCACATGAGACAGATTTCACCCTGCTGGAGACATAAAAATATTATCATAATAGCCACAACATTCTACTAGATTCTCCTGCTGTTCTGCTGTTTATTTGCTCCTGGATAAAAACAGTGAGGGTCATATCAGCTCAGGCACCATCCAAGCTGAATACATACAGTAGATAATAAGGGAACATCATTGGGGTCATTCTCCAAGCATGCTTATTAGTAAGTTTAAACTGTTCCTGTAGAAAATATTATTTGCACAACCTTTGTAAGAGCTGGCAGTGCTGTGTAGGTGCGATTGTGTGGAATTACGGTTTGTGTTTTTTTTCCTTTCTTGTAATTAAGTCTGGCCGACACAGTCGGCACCCAGGCTAGCCTAGGCTCTGTGTACAATGCTCCAAAACAGAGGCTTGCATGATTGAATTACCACACAATCAAACAGTTTACACACACGTGCACACAAAGAACAATAAACCAACAAGTCTCATACTCTCGTCCACGGCGCTCTGTATTCCCCTCTCGTTTGTCACTTGCTGGCCTTTGCCAACCCTCCACAAATTCACTGGCTTTGTGAGGTGCAGGAGGATAGCCACCATGGCAGGGAATTAACCCTGCTGCATGGGGCCACCTGACCCGTCTGTAAGACATTATTGCCTGTGTGTTGTACGTTTCAGCCCAGCGAGTGCAGTAACTATTGTGTATATCATCATCAATACAGATCAAGCCTGACGAAGGGAAAAGTCAGACACCCTCAGCTGAAGTGGAGCCAGGACTGGTAGACTGATTAGTCCATAGCGGCTGCTGGTAGTTGTTGCTGGGGGGATAAACTCGGCTCCATATGACTGTTACTGTGGCTTGAAAAAGGCAGAAGCAGCTGCTGCTGTGTCACTGCCCCTCGGCTGTGGAAGGGGACTCTGGAGATACGGGACTCCTCTCCTCCCCTTTTCCCCAAGCTTTCCCCCTCTGCCATTACTCCTTTCCTCTATCTCTTCTCACTTCACCTCCCCCCTCTCCCATCTTTCTTTCTTCCTTTCTCAGCAGCACTTAAACACCAGCACCAACAGGCAGTAGATAATGCAAGGACACACACACACACACCACACACACACACACACACACCCAGCAGTGATGCACTCTCACGTGTACTGCTTCGTTTTCTGTGTGGGCTCAAACACAAAAGATTGGTCCTTCTTATCTTGCCTGTTGTCATACTGCCCAAGAGTGTGTGTGTGTGTGTGTGTGTGTGTGTGTGTGTGTGTGTGTGTGTGTGTGTGTGTTTAGATACGCATGCACGTGCGTATGGAAGTGCACTCTTAGAAGAAAGCAGATGAGAATTTGCCTACATACAAATGTGTGTAAGTGCTTGTGTCTTGTTTTCAGTGATGAGCACTTTTTTTTTTTTTAAACTAGCCTGTCTCTCAACTCAGCACGGCACTAATAGGCATTCTGCAAGCCACTCTGCTCTGCAATTAGCCGAAAAACCATGGGAAAAACATTGATAAACAATTTACGCCTTGCCCGTTGCAAAACCCTCAATCGAAGTCAAACGCTATTATCATCCCAGCAATACATTTCAGCAGGTGGAAGCCCGCGCTGCCAAACAGATACTACCATGCCCTTGAAACACATCAAACAAAAGCAGATGCAAGTGGCCTGTTTGTTCAAACACTTATTAAAAACCCATATAGGCCATTTATGTGGGTGCTGTTACTGGAACCAGAGTTAGAGCAGTGGTGGCTGCTTCATCCTCGTCCCCACGGAGTTTACCGGAGGCTGCTGCCCGTAGTTTCATGTCAGAGCCAGAGTCAGGGAATGCGGCCACCACCGTGGCTGAAAAGCTCCATCATCCAGAAAACAGACTCATCTATCCTGAGCTGGCTGTAGAGTAAGAGATAGCTTGAGGAACTAAAAAGAACAAAAAAACAAAGCATGAATTGTTTGCCTTCTCTTTTCTCATTGCCTTTCCATCCATCCCTCAGCCATTGCCTAGATTTCTTTCATTTCTAACCATTTCATAGCTGAAAATGTTTACGATTAATGAAACCAGCCCAGCTCACTCCTTGATGCCCGATGCCTTTGAACATTATTCTTAGCTTCAGCAGATCAATATCAACTATGTTCCCTGTCGGTCTGTTTGCAATCACTAAAACTTGCTAGTAATTAATTTTTTTTTCACCTCAAAAACTCTCTGGAGCTGTGTGATGAAACCAGCAGCATCTCCATCTTCTACTTTTTACATTTCTTCTGAAATGCTGTCAGGCCAAATATCTCTTGTATCTTTTAGCTTTTAATCTCTTGCCAATAATTGAAGCATGCCAGGAATGAAATGCTTGTATTACCGATCACAGCAGCCACTTACACTGATGCAAGTTGTTGGAAACCAAATGTAGGTTGCAAATTGAATAAGGGGGTCGAACTCCATCACACCAGCAGACAGACAGCATATTGTACTGGTCAAACAAGTGCTCTGCTGGCTCCCTTTCTTACATCAGAGGCGGTCAACAGGAGTCAAAGACGCTGACTGGTGCCTTGCATCACTGAACACTGGAGTGAGTTTTACAAGGTCTCAGTCAATGGCCATGACAAGCTACAAGCGACATGTCTGCACTCTAGACGGCACCTGGGGGAACTGTGCATCTATATTCTGAAGCTCATCTGTCTGAGAAATAACAGATTTACAATTCCCACTCCTGAACAAGAGTTTGTACCTGTCCACAGTGAAAATGTGCTAAGAAAAGGAATAAAATGCAGTCTGAGGGCAAAAATATAGACACATCTAAGAGGATGAAGATTTCATTATAATGGGATTTTACTTTTACTACTAAACACAATGTGTAATTCCTACATTGAGAGGCAAAACAGCAGTTTTTCCTTAAAAGGTGCAGAGAGAAAAAAAGAAGAATACAGCTATAAGTGACGACAAAGGTGGCCAAGCAATTCTAAAGGGTACCTGACCTAATGTTGAAAGTGTATGCAGATTATCAGAGCGGTACAGGATGGTGGTTAGCAATGTTTTTTCATGTCAAGAGGGTCCTGGGTTCAAATCTGCTGGCCCACTGGCTGGGGTTACTCCGGCTCCCTCCCACAGTCCACAGGCATGTGCCTCGGTTAGGTGAAATTGGCAACTGTTAAAAATTGATTGAATTGCTAATCAGGTGTGAATGCTCGCCTGTCTCCTGGTGTTCGCCCTGTGATAGGCTGGCAATCTTTCCATGCTGTATACTGTAGGATAGGGATAGGGATAGGGATAAGGATAGGCTGCAACAATGAAATAATACTGATGGTGAAGAGAAATTACTGCTGCCCACATTCAAAATTCGGCTCTGAATTCCGAGTGTTTAAATGCATTCACAAAATATTAGAATGAATAAAGTGAGTAAGTGAACAAGGTGATTTCAGACAGTCCTGGACTGGTATTCTGATGCGCCTTTGGGCTTTTCACAACCCGCCGACAATGAAAAGAAGCGATAGATTGTTGAAACGACAGGCAGGGCATCCATGTTTCATTTCACCAGCCTCCCTGCCTCCACCTTCAATCAGAGTTAGCTTAAAGACTGCAGTGAATTGTACATTCTTCATCTGAAATGTAACTGAATCAAATTGGACTCTGTTATGGACAGTGTGGGCTGGGAGCTCTGTGTGTCTGTATTAAAAACTAGTTTGCGCAGATATTCATCCCATTCTTCATTCCAGAGCAGAGTTAACATGATTCATGATTATTGTTCAACAACAAGCCCTGCTTTGTGCTCCCCTCCCCCACTCCGAGCCCCGTGGACAGCTGTGGTTTCTGCTTGATCAATGCATGTTCTTAGCAACTCCATCTCTTTCTAATTAAGATATTTCACTGTGTTCTCTTTAAGGATTTCACAGAAAGGTCAAGCTGACTGTTTTCCCATTTTGGGTCTCGGAACATTTGCAAAGGTCCCGCTCACCATGACGACCGATCGGCGCGTTTCCACGTGACAAAATGCCAGCAACTGATAGCATTATGGATTTTGGGGAAGTGCGAGATGTCGTTCCGTGCGTCGTCGAAGCGGCTTCAGCTCAGTCTGACTTATTTACCGACATAATCACCTAATGTTTCATCAGAGCTTTCCGATGGGACAAATGATCTCTATAAAACAAGGAAACAAATTAAACACCGGTGTCAAGATTTTAATGGTTCCAATTAGTCAACACTTTGGGGAATGTGTATTATTAAGAATGATTGCATGCCACTTCCAATCTGCAAATTCCACCTAGTTTGTAGCGGTCGCGAGCAATCTGTCCAACAGTTTCTACACTTGTTTTACAGGCCTAACATTACTGTAAGTAGTGTTGATTTAGTGCCGTGAACATAATCTGAGAGCATGGTATTCAGTCAGACTGACATTGGCACCCTAAGCCCACACACACACGCACGCACACACACACAAATGTCTTCATGCCAACAATATCACAGAGGCTTATCCTGTTTTCATGTTGAAAAGCATAGAAGCTAAATATTCAGACTAATATATATATATATATATATATTTTAGGTAAACATGTTTGTTTCTATCCTCTTAAGTGTTGCCCATTAGTAACTAAGCCAAGTGGGTATTTTACACTTTAACTTCTTATTTATTTTTGGTTTCCTATAACTTTCCGCCATAACAGAGAGTTGCAATTTGAATGCAGAGCTGCCAGTAACTCCTGACTGATTTGTTCCCAGATTACATCCTTTGGAACATTATTCTTTTGGCACCAAGTCCTTTCTCTGCTGTGGTCCGATTCCAGACAGAGACAGTAACCAATCAGTTACCCTTAGCAAGCTTTCCAGAATTTTGTGGTGCCAGCCAGAACAGCTTCTGTTTTCTATTGTTGTGTGGATGAAAATCCTTTGCCTGCTTTAAAACATGGAGTACTTTCCACTGCGAGTAAAAAAAACACACTTTGCATTTCAAGTGTCTGCCAGCATGCTAGCAGGCGGTTATGCTTATAGTAAAGAGAGTTAACCAAAGTACTAAATAAACTGAAATTCTGACTGGGCAAATGCAGCGGATTTAAAAAAAAGCTGGATGACATAAAATTTATGAAAACCAAGAACGTGTGCGACAAATTTCATGGCAAGTCATCCGACAGGCGGGCAGATTAAAGGCCACTGGTGTCAACCTGCTGATGGCAGGGGAGAAAAATTCAGGAGGATTAGTAAAACCTTTCATGGTCCCCTGAGATGTTGTTTGTGTAAAATTTTGCTCTGCTGTTGGAGTTAGATAACAATTCAGCAGGTACCAGAATGCAATTCCTCAGCTGGGGACCAAGAATGTTGTGCAAAATTTAATAATCAATCATTTCACAATAATTATATGTGCCTGTATGTTCTTTGTACTGCCGTTTGCAACTAAAATCATTACTCCTTGGTTTCGACACTTCCTTGATCTGATGAAGTTACAGTTTACATCCAACCTCGCCTTCTCTTCTTGAATTGTGCCATAGAATATCAGACTGTTTCCTTCACTGTTTTATGATGTTACAGCAAAGATGTGAGTAGAAGCTGAAAGACTGATATCGTGGATACAGCTGGTGGAAATTGGCTTCCTTTGAAGGGCATCTGAGATAGGAGATAGGGCATTCAGCCTTTTGGGAGGGACTCGGAGCTGCTGCTACTCCTCCGCATCGAAATGAGCCAGTTGAGGTGGTTCAGGTATCTAACTGGGTTGCCTCCTGGACACCTCCGAGCTATTTCATGCATGCCCTACCAGGAGGAGGCTCCAAGGCTCCGAGAGTGTATCTCTTGGCTGGCTAGGGAACGTCTTGGTGTCCCCCCAAGTAAAAGCTGGAGGATGTAGCTTAGACTGCGTCTCCTGCAACCCAAAATGAATGGAAGGATTTATCAGAGAGCGTGGCAGATATGAATCTGTTGTGTCACAGTAATTCTTTACTGTTTATATGTTGAAATAAGAGTTAAAAGGCTGGAAAACAGTGAGGATGAACCTAATCAGTTCATCCTTAACCCACATGAGAATCTCTGCTATGTTTGCAGGAATTCACTGAGGGTATTGTTGAGATACCAAGTTCACAAGAACAGATGGGCAGACAACTCAAACACATGATACCTCTGGCGACGACAGAGGCATAAAACGCACAAAAAACAAACTTTGAAGTGAGATATTAAAAAAGAAAATCGCACCATGAAGAGAAACACTTAGAACAAAACAGACATAAACAAATCAAATTGATACTTTAAAGACATTTCAAACAAACAAAAAAAAAACCAGCTGGAATTGAATGAAAAGATTCAGCAGGGAGAAAAAACAATAAG
>VOQJ01000299.1:3894-26878 GCA_015052665.1 Apistogramma diplotaenia | reverse complement strand
ACACAGCAGCAAGACTGATAAATGGCTGGTCATCGATCGAAAGGTTTATAACATCACCCAGTGGGCCAAAAGACATCCAGGAGGGTTTCAAGTCATCAGCTACTACGCTGGGGAGGATGCCACGGTATGTCACGTTTCCTTCAAAATAAAATTAAAATAACTAGGTCTGCGCATTTATAGTCATGATTTTATTTTGAAAGAGATCACATGAGCACATTTCCTGAGAATGTAACTTGTATTTGAAGTTGTGGTGTTGATATATGACATCTTTTTGAGTGATTATGATTAACTACAATTTTGAGACAGCCCACAGTTTAATTTGGTCCACTTCATAACACAAGGGTACCATCCATGACCTCGACCTGGAAACGCAGTACAACAAGGATAAATGGATGTAGGAATGATTGGCACTTCATGTTTACTGCTTCTGTCACTTTTCAGAAAAACATTTAACACTGAAAACACGTGAATAAAGTCCACAACATTCCTGGGGATGAAACAGCAGCTCCAAGCTTTTTGTCAAACCTCTCTGCCTCTGAAACTTCTTGATCTCTCAGCTCAAGAAGTCCAAAGGATAAGGGAGCTCATGCTTTCACGCTGGCAGCTCCACAGCTCTGAAAAAGACTTCTTCTTACAGTCAAATCCCCTGAAATGTTTTAAAGAAAATCAAGTGAAGAACTGATGTTGGTCTTATAAGTTTTATCCTGCTGTCTCTCTTAGCTTTTTGCAGACAGTGATGAATGCTGCCTGTCATAAATGTAGCATCCTGAACTTTGGGTTTTGCGATTCCTCACTCGATGACAGAAATACATTTCTGCTCTGAGGTTTTACTGTATCGCAATAATAATAAGAAAAATCTGAGAAAGCTCAACAATGTGGATGCAGGGACATGAGCAGGTGTAGCAGAGCCAGCTACATCACTGCTTTCAGGCTGCTGCTTTATTATTAACAGTGTAATAATATCATGTTTCATAGATGACTAAAACTTACAGGGAGCATCATCTGTAGCATCTTTTTTTTTTTATTTCCATTTCTCTTTTTTCAGGAGGCTTTCACTGCCTTTCATCCTGATCCTAAGTTTGTGCAAAAGTTCCTGAAGCCGCTGCTGATTGGAGAGTTGGCAGCAACGGAGCCCAGCCAGGACCGAGACAAAGATGTGAGCCTTTACTTAAAGTCCCGTAATTATGAAGCAGCTTTAGTGTCACTTTGATAACATGTGAGTAATGCAGACCAATACATGAGGGACAGACGGAGGTTAGACTATTCACAGATCTGTTTCGTTAGTTATGAAGTGCTGAGGGTTGTGAACAGCTGAGATTCTGGATGATCAGGTTTCTTTAGCTGCCTTTAATGTCTCATCTCACTGATTCGGTCACATCAGTACACAACATTACAGAGCTGCTTGTTTCTTCTTCTCTGCACCCAGGCAGCCATCGTACAGGATTTTGAAACTTTACGAGCTCAGGTGGAGAAAAGGGGCCTGTTTCGAACTCAGCCGTTGTTTTTCTTCCTCCACCTCGGTCACATCGTGCTGCTGGAAGCCCTCGCGTGGCTGATCGTCTGGACGTGGGGGACAGGCTGGATACTGACACTTTTGTGCTCTGTGTTTCTGGCAACTGCTCAGGTGATTCAGGCATAAACTTTAAATGGGACCTGCTGTGCTTTCTTTATTTTCTGACATATATGCCACTGACATAAAGGTGGATACTTTGATTAGAGTGTGTAAAGGTGGTCTTTGTGAGGCAAAAACCTGCTCTAAATGCTCATTTTCAGTTTCTGCTCTTACTGTACCTCTTTATGATGCCAGAGATGGAAAGTGTTCCTAATAGGAAACCTCTCCCACAGACTGTGCATATCTTCTGTTTTCAAGGGCCAGCCAATCAGAAGAAAGTTGCCTTTAAGAGAAAATAAATAAAGTTGTTAGCCATGCACAGTTATTCCAGTGGATTGTAAGAAAAAGGACATAGTGTTGGAAATTAGGTCCCTGCAGCAAAATCATCTCGAAACTCTTGTTCCTCTTTTCTAGGCGCAGGCTGGGTGGCTGCAGCATGACTTTGGTCACCTGTCTGTCTTCAGAAAATCCAGGTGGAATCACTTGGCCCACAAGTTTGTCATTGGTCATTTAAAGGTAACCTCTCCTAGTTACAAGCTTCTCTTCATGTAAACTAAACACACATATTCAAAGACTGTTCTTCGCAGGGAGCTTCTTCCAACTGGTGGAATCATCGACATTTCAGGCATCACGCTAAACCCAACATCTTCATCAAGGACCCCGACATCAACACGCTGCACCTCTTCGTACTTGGTCAGACGCAGCCAGTGGAGGCAAGTCGAATGAGACGAGTATTTCTGATATATTTTTTTTAACCATTCATATACTCCAACTGCTCATCCTGCTTTGTTTACCTCTTTGTTTACAGTATGGGATAAAGAAGATCAAACACATGCCCTACAATCGCCAACACCAGTACTTTTTTCTCTGTATGTTTCTTTAGAAATAAATAAATAACTTTATAACATTGCAACTTTGCAGGAACGTTTTATGGTCTTTTTTTTTTCCTTTTAGTGGGGCCACCGATGATCGTCCCAGTTTATTTCAACATTCATATAATGCAAACCATGATATCCCGGCGGGACTGGGTGGTAAGCTGTCAGCCTCTGTTATACATATTGCGTGTTATACATATATAGATTCGCCTTTTGATGTGCCAGGCTGAATTTTGGCTGACACGTGAAATATTTGAGATTAAGAGAAACATTACAGTGGAAACAGAAAAGCACAGAATGGAGCATATGTAAAAATAAAACTATGATTCGTGATTGTTATGATTAAGGAGGAAATGATATAAATGATATGAACCTTCTTGTGTTTGAAGGATCTGGCTTGGTTCCTGTCATTCTACCTTCGCTTCTTCTCCTGTTATCTACCACTGTATGGCCTGTTTGGCTCTTTGATGCTCATAGGTTTTGTCAGGTAAATATAAATAAAAAATCCAAAATATATATTTTTGTACCCCTTAGCCATATGATCTCATTAAATGAATGCTATTACATTGTTTTAATGTCGCAGGTTTTTGGAGAGTCACTGGTTTGTGTGGGTGACTCAGATGAATCACATACCGATGGACATCGATCACGAAAAGCACAAGGACTGGCTGACCATGCAGGTGCCGCTACCATTTTTACAGTATCAGCTGTTGTTTCAGATCGCACATGTTGGTGTTGTTTAGGCTTTTCTGGTTATGCTGCTTTCTTTGATGATTAAAAGCATGCCCTATATTATCTAGGACATGGTTTCATTAACTCTTTTGTGCTCTTTTTGACTCATTCTCTTCTTCAGTTGCAATCCACCTGTAACATCGAGCAGTCCTTCTTCAACGACTGGTTCAGCGGACACCTCAACTTTCAAATCGAACACCAGTAAGTCAAATAATGCAAATGCAGGCAAATGTATGTCCAGCATGCTGTCGCAAACTAGAGCACCACTCACAGTACAAGCTGGAGTACTGATATTAAATGAGAAACAGCCATGCAGATATAAGCGTCACAGGTCCATGAAACATTCCCCAGTGGTCGCGTTACAGCTGGTTGATACTGAAACACAAATTCTGAGACATGTCAGATGCTGTTATATCTGAGGGAAACTACCTGTTTTCTTTTCTTGCACAAGCTTGTTTCCCACGATGCCGCGCCACAACTACCACCTGGTGGCCCCGCAGGTGCGCGCCCTCTGTGAGAAACATGGAGTTCCTTACCAGGTGAAAACTTTGTGGCGAGGCTTCGCTGATATTGTCACGTAAGTATTATGACAGCAGAGAATCTAATAGGTTACAAATACAGTATGTGGCTTATGTCTTGTTTTGATGGACTGCTTTTGTTCATTATTAATGGGCTGTTTGCCTCATACAAAGATTGATTTGCCCATTTTTCTTTATGACTTCCTTTTTCAGCTCACTGAAAAGCTCAGGGGACCTCTGGCTCGATGCATATCTCTATAAATAACAGACTGCATTTCCTCTGCTGATGCAAAAGGGAGCGTTTTTCAGCAAAAATTGATTGTACCTGAGTGGACAGTGTGGAAATGATCGATCTTAGTGTGGATGCTATTGATAAGTTGTTGTTCGGTTTAAAGATTTGCTGATCTTTAGTGATCACTGGATTTCCCCACATTGCCTTAACAGTATCATAATCAGCAGCAGTGTGATGTCATACAACTATGAAACCTGTCAGAGTTATTTAAAATGAGTTTTTTTGTTTCTGTCTTGTGGTAGCATTCAAGTGATTAAACAAAAATGTGTTATCTTCTGGAAAATTTGTAACTACTTTAAATGAATGTAACTAATTTGTATCTTTTTATTTCTACTTGGCAAAATGCCACATGAGTCATTTTACTGAGATGAATAAATCATAATGAAACCTATTTGGATTCTAAATGTGTAAATGAGAAATATTAGTGTTGTGCTACTTGTTTCCGCTGGCTGAGTCTGTCCAAGTGCAAAAGCATGCGGCGTGTTGATACTGTGATTCCACCAGTTGCCAGAAGCTCTCTGAGAAAAACAGCCTTTGAATGTACTGAAATACTGTAGACACGTACTGTTCATATAAATGGCTCATTGGGACGTTTAATGCATTGCTATTAAATTACAGCTGTTCGCTTCGTATGGATTATAATGCAGATACAAAATAGCATCTTGTGTGATAAAATTTGCAAGCACAAAATGATACAGAAAGAACTTCATGAAAAAACAAAATAATGTGACGTCTTGAAGTGTTGCTTACCACTTTAATCCTGTTTTATGGTAAAGATCATGATCTTCTCAGCCATGAACTTGGAGGGAGTGGTCCTACTGGTTGATTATAAATGCATGTTTGGGACCTTCCTCTCACCATTACTCTAGCATCAGTAAAAGGATCAATGCTACGACATGCCGATGCATTCACATATTTTTATGATTTTTATAGCCAAGGTTACAACTGAACAGGCAGTCATGATACTCCTGAACTCGAGCACTTTAATTTGGTGATGAACGAGATTCATTTGTCCTGTCATGTCATAACTATCTCTGACGCCTCTTTAACTTCTCAAGTAACCAACCAACCAATGTCGCCAACCATTGACTAGAAAACCTTTCTATACTTTACACATTACAGTAACCTGTGAACTGTGATGTGAGCCAGATGAGCTACGAGGTCACTGAGGTACTGGTACTCAAAACTCATCTGTTTATCACTGCAGCATAAAAAGATGATGGAGACAAATTGTATCTGATTTCCTCACTCGAGGCAACCATTCTCATCAAGAAATGTATCTCCAAGCAGTGAAAAAGAAACTTTGACCCTTCTAGTTAGCTCGTATTTCAGTTAGTAATAGCCTACATTTATCAGAACCCAGTACGATAACATCCCTGAGCTTTTCAGAGCAGATAAGATTACAGCTGAATTCAACCCAAGTCAGGGTGACACTGGCACGTACAGGTTACGCAAAGCTGAAAACAGAAAAATATTAACCGCCCTGCAGCTGGATCTAATTCTTCTCTACTGGGTTTATTGTCAACAAAGTCCCAACAAAAGCAATCAAAATCCATTCAGCAGAACCAACTATATGATCTTCTTTTAATATATGCACTGTTCTTCCAGCCTTTCATCTACACAACCCAAGACGCCGCTGGGTTGAATGTTGCAGCACTCACATCAACTTAATGGACGGTGGCAAGCCACTCATCAGCTGTGAGCACATGACAGGAGATATAATTCATTTTAAATATGTTTCCTTTGTAATTATTGTTAAGTAGTTGCACACTGTAGAAAAACGATGCTTCCATAGCTTCCTTAGGTCGGCTCTGCTGCACATGATGTACTCGCTATACTTAATTAAATCATCTCACATTGTGGCTCTTATTGTGCATATGCAGTCCCTAACGATTAAACAGGAAGATTAAGCCGTTAAATTAAATAAATGCTAAGAGCCATCAATATAAAACAATAATCTAACAAATAAACTGAAAAAATAAGTAATAGGTCTCTCTTTAGTACATATTTTCTTTTGCTTTCCTTTGCGTTCACACTGTTTCTTTCAACCAACACTGTTGATTTATAGGTGATGCTGGTCTTGTGTATCATTCCATTTGAGTCTGGGATGGTTTGAAATATTCCTCTCATTGTCCACTCAATAAGTAGCACCACATCCTCTGGCTTAGAATGACTTATTCAGGTTTATATCGATCTTTCTTGTTGAAAGTTCCTTGTGGCGTGTTGGGCTTTACTTTCATGAGCAGCAAATGTGCAACAGGCTCTTCCACAAACCTACCAGACTCTGGGATTAAGCTGTGCCTTCAATGCAGAATCTGAAATGAAGGCCTTGAAGTTTTAATCAGTTTTCTCTTCAAACTAACAGCTTGTTGTTCTGCCTTATTAGAGCGTCATTTCTTAGTCCTGTGCAGTAATGTCCATATACTTTGTTATACTGACAGCACGTCTTCCTGATATGTCATTTCCATGACACTCTAAAGTCTGTGTTTTGGCGGGGGTGGATGGACCCTATCCCAGCAAACATAGGCTACAGGCAGGGTGCACCCTGTACAGGTCACCAACCTGCTGCAGGGCCAACACAGAGAGACAGACAGCCATTCACACTCACATTCACACCTATGGGCAATTTAGAGTGACCAATTAACCTAACCCCAGTAAGTGCATGTCTTTGGACTGTGGGAGGAAACCAGAGTACCCAGAGGAAACCCACACAGACACGGGGAGACCATGCAAACTCCACAGAGAGGGAGAGAGAGGCCGGGCCAAGGTGGAATCGAACCCAGGCCCTCCAGACCATCCATCCATTCTCTTCTTATCCAGTTCAGGGTCATGATCGCGCTCAAGCCTATCCCAGCTGTCTTAAGAAGAGAAGCAGGGTACATGCAGCAGTGACCTGGACGTGTGAGCTGTTGGATGATGTTCCTCTTCCTTTAACTGAAGTTCACATACCTAATTTGAGTGGACATATTATAGTTACTCATGCCATCTTCTGATGTCTCACACTCCTTCTGTAGTCTTACTTGAGCTCTCTTTTCTGCAATAGCTGCTTCTAAAGTCAACCTTTCTAGCTAACTTCATTATTAGTTCATGCACCTTTGTGTCTTCATCAAAACAAACATCACCTATCTTGTCATTATCATCAGCCTCTTTGTCATCTTTGCTTACTTTGCTTTCACTCGAAGCATCCATCCAGTTGGCTCCACCCAAGCACTTAGACCTGCATCCTTTTCCTTTTCAGATAGACGATCCCTTACTTACGTAGCAAGGTCTTCAAACTTCATGACAGCAGCAGATAAATCATCATGCATGCACCCTTGTACCTATTGCATTTTATCAACGTCACCTGTCAAACTCAAGTTCTTTCTTATTACCAGCTAATACTATTCATCTGGCTTCAATAAGCCTTGGCAGTTTATGCACCAATGCTCTCTCAGTTAACCTGCTTGTTCTTTTAGATTGCATGTCTTTGGAATCAAATACACATCTGTGGGCATAGCTTAATTGGCATCTAGTTCTCTTATTCACCATGGCTATGGACTATTAATGTTATTAATGTGAGTTCTGCGGACTGAAAGATGATTATCTAAATCTAAAAAAAGGAAATCTTTCAATCAGAGTATAACGTCAAGTCAATTAAATGTCTGGGGCATTCATCTGGTCAGTTAAGTAGCACAGGGGGTTGTTAATCAGTTTCAGGAGAGAGGCAGTAACTCTAGGAGAGCTGAACAGGGCTGTAGAAGGTTCTTAACCCATCAGCAAGACTGGAATCTCATCATTTGTACACGGTGGAACAAGATGAGCACTGCCAGAACTCTACAAAATGACCTCCAGCAGACCACTGGTGTGAATGCCTCTGACCAAACAACAAGAAAGAGATTTCAAGAGGGTGGCCTGAGGGCCAAATGTTCTCTAATGGGCCCTGTGCTCACTGCCTGGCACTAACGAGCCCAATTGGCATTTCCCATAAAATACCAGAATTGGCAGGTCTAAAACTGTCACCCTGTGCTTTTCACAGATGAGAGCAGATTCACTCTGAGTACATGTGACAGACGTGAAAAGGTCTGGAGAAGCTGTGGAAAATGTTATGCTTCCCGTAACATCTTTCAGTGTAACTGGTTTAGTGGTGAGTCAGTGACATATCCATGGAGGGACACAAAGACCTCAGCAGGCCAGACAGTGGCATCCAGACTGCCATTGTCAGACCCTAGACACGATGTGGCTTCCTTTCATTCCTAACACATTTCCAGTCCATATCAGAATACTCAGCATAATTTTTTTACCATTGAGGTCTGGTGTATTTTCAATGTCTTCCTTTATTCATTTTTGCAGTATAATTCTACGAAATGCCGGGAACAAGACTAATGATATGCATACAAACTGTATCATTGAGGTTAAATGGCAACAAAATAGTCTGATTAAAGGTGCATTACCTGATACATAATAATTTGTAGATACATTGTTAATCACACTCCTTACTCATAAGAAAAAAAATTTGTGATTTAATTATAGCAGCAGTTCAAATGTAAAAACATGACAGTAGGCCAGCAACCTGTGCTTGTGTAGCTATGTGTCTGTTGTTGGGTGGAGCAACATTTTTAGAAGATGCAAACTATTACAATCTTTTTTTGTCGGTGTTTCTTCTTTCAAAGTATCTGCATGTTAAGTGATGTGGCAGTACAAAAACCTGATTGTCCTATTTTTACAACAGTGCGCACTTAAGTGATTCATTGTTTTACGACACCGAATAGTGTAGAAATGCGTTATCGCTTACATTATCGTCGTTTGTCGATCAGGGTCAGGAAATAAATATGGCCTTAGAGATGGAAAGTTTCTGCTCCTGCTGGAGCACTGCCAGCACAATAATGATTACAATGGCGTCAACATTACTTTAAATCGGACACGTCAATGCCCGCAATATGTCTGATTGTTACTTTTAACCTTTAGTGCATATTTGTTTTATGTATATAGCGTCTGTTTCTTATGTAACATTTTTTAAAGTTATTTCACAAGTGAATTCATTGTCATGTAATAGATTTCAAATTAGACCAGCAAACTACTGTGGAACAAATTCAGTTATTTCCATTTCATTTCCCTCCTCATCTGGCCGTACCGGAGTCACGCGTCTGCTGTTATAGTCCCCCAGCGGACTCTTTTTCGTCTGTTTGCTCCCACGACTTTGCACTGTTCAGATGAGCAGTTTATTGAGCCTATGGCATACAGGCTAGCAGACGTGAATGCACTGTGCGCCGATTGGCCCAGACACCTCGAATGATCTGCTCAGAGTTTGTACAGAAGGAGTGCGTGGATGAAAGGGTGTGCATTTAGGGAAGGGAGAGGATGGGTTTTGGAAAGATTGTTATATAAAAAGGACCTGAAGCCTCTGAATCGATCTCTTAACGTGCCTGAAACCCGGAGAGGCTGGATACAACCTGAATGTTGTAAGTAAATATTATCTTCATGTGGCGTGCGCAGCCTGCAGCTATTACTTCATTATTTAATTCTCTGACGATTAATGCTTTTAGATGGCGCTTCAGTCAGTTATGTGTCGGGTTTTTACGTCGACAAAAAAATCTCCCAGTCTGCGCATTCATGTATAAAACGCACTTGTGCGCTCAATATTGTTCATTTTCCTTTTTTAAGTATTTGAGAGTGTGAGTCTAACTGTTGTATTGCGGTTTAATGTTGATGTAGACGAATGACGCAAAGTCTGTAGGTGAAAACCGACCTGCTTTAACTGTAGCTTCAATAGATGGTTGTCGGATTTCATCATGAATTATTAGTGAGGATGTTGCACTCCTCTTTGTTTTATCTGTGCCACAATGTACTTATTAAACGAAAGAGAGCAGCAGCTTAAGATTAAATCTTCCTTATGAGTTTTCCTCCTCACGTAAACCCGCCCTTCTTACATCCAGGTGTGAAACTTTGTGGCTGACTGACCCTTTAGAGTTCAGGTGGATTTAGACGAGAGAAAGCGTTGAAGATGGGAGGTGGAGGCCAGCGGACGGAGCCAGGAGAGCCGACCAGCGGGAAAGCTAAGGGTGTTTACACCTGGGAGGAGGTGCAGAGCCATAGCAGCAGGAATGATCGATGGCTGGTCATCGATCGAAAGGTCTATAACATCACCCAGTGGGCCAAAAGACATCCAGGAGGATTTCGAGTTATCGGGCACTATGCTGGAGAGGATGCCACGGTATGTCAATTTTACGGTATTTATTTCAAAATAAAATTAAAATATATAGGTCTGTGCATTTATATTCATGGGTTTATTTTGAAGGTGATCACATGAAACTATAAATGCACTACCACTGTTTATTTTTGTACATTTCATGGCAACAAATGATACTCCCAGACCGGGAAAAGTAGTAGGAAAAGAATGAACAGACATTTGAATGGTTGACACTTCATGTTTACTCTGCTTCTCCCACTTTTCAGAGAAAAAAAAACAGGCATTACAGAAGTCCAAAACATTCTTAGGAATGAAAAAGTGATCACAACTTTCATCAAACTTTTCTGCCTCTAATATTTATTTTTCATCAGTGAAATAATGTGTTTTTATGGTGGCAGCTCCACAACTGAGAAAGACTTCCTCTTGCAATCAAATGTTCCCCTCAACTGATACTTTGATTTTACAGATTGTTTGATTATATGGAAACTGTAGATCAATTAATTAAAAAAAAGAAATCCACTGGTCCTACACACTGTGGTTTAACAGGGAGTACACCACACTGTGAAGCACTATTAATATTACCACTCACATTAACTGAGTGATCATACTGCAATACCAAAGGTTAAAGGTAACCAAGGTTAAAATCAGTAGCACAATATCTCCTGTTGTTAAAATGAATAATAATTGGTGCTCGACTGGAATTTCAAAAAGAATTAAATAACAATTAGACTCACACATACCATGAATACAGTTTCAAGAATTTGTAAAAGGTAAAAAGAAGACTGGACTTTTCATTGGATATAAATTAAGGTGTGATGCAAATTAGCGACATAAGGCATAACTGGCCATAATGGTAATTAAACAAGTTTTCCAGTCTCAGGTATGTATGATAACTTTATTGATGCTATTATACAAAAATGATTTTAAAAAATCTTATGGAATTTATAAATCGAGTTGTTCTTGATGAGGCATATGTGAACATTGAACTTTAAACTTTTCAAAAGTAAAGTCACGAGGACAAACAAGTATATCCAACTTAACAACATGCTGTATCCTTCCTCTAATGGGTTTGAAAAAATCATGGGGAAAGCCCTAACAACAAAACTCTATGTGCTCCATCGTTTGCATTAGCATGTAAAGCTATGGCATTTCTGTAGCTAGATTAATATGTAGCTACAGAAAAAGGTTTTCAATTTATTTGTGGGTTAGTGCACTTTTTAGCTACCTTATGTAGTTACTATGGATTATAATCAGGGGTCTGACCGTTCAGTTGATGTATAGTGAGTTCAAATATTCCACATCATGGTACTACAGCACATATGAATGTAAAGAAGTAAAGAAGTTCATGAAGTTCATTTGTAGTTCTAAACATATTTATTCCTTTCTCCAACAACCTCGATTACAACTACATGTGACCAAATGCAGCAATTATGCAAATTAGATGATGCCATCTTAAAGTGATTTTAGGGCAGTCGATAGCTACCTTCCTTATTGAAGCATTGGCAAAAGTGGGACAAACAGTCTGCTGATATATCACTTTGTTCTGTACTATTAGATACATAACCACATGGAAATTTATGGTGGAGTTCATCATTGTTAGATGCAGATCTTTTTATTCAAAAATTGCTCATTGTCATGGTACATCTGCTGAAGGAGGCGAGTTGTATAGCGCCATTAGCGAACAGCGTAAATCTCAAGTTTGTTCTCCACAAATTTTACCAATATGTAGACTTTGCAACAAGAGCTATGAGGACCAAGCCTTGCCCCCACCTCAGCTATTCAGTCCACATCTCTATAATGCTATTGCTCTGAGAACAGCGAGAACTAAGCCGTCCCAGGCAATACGAGAAGCAAAGCATGCATTCACCCAGAGCATTCATAGCCACTTGCAGAATAAGGATAACACATTGTGCATGTGGCAGGGCATCCAGGCCATTACCAACTACAGGGCCACACCACCTGCCTGTGACAGTGATGCCTCCCTTCCAGATGCACTGAATGACTTCTGTGCTTGATTTGAAGCACAGAGCGACACATTGGTGAGGAAGACTATCCCACCCTCCAACGACTAGGTGCTTTGTCTCACCACAGCTGACACGAGTAAAACTCTACGCCAAGTCAACAAATGGAAAGTTGCCGGACCACACAAAATTCCTGGAAGAGTGCTCAAAGAATGTGCAGACCAACTGGCAGCTGTCCTCGCTGACATCTTCTACATCTCTTTGATCAATACAGTTGCCCCAACATGGTTCAAGGCAACTACACTCACCCCTTCACATAAATGGGTAAGTCTATCCAAACTTTTGGCTGGTACTGTGTGTAGCAAGGATGTCAGGATTTCATTATCCGCCACACTCATCCCCCACTTTGGGTACCAAGCCCCAAGAGCAGCTGATCTGAAAGATAAAACCATTTACCCCCTGTGGCCAATTACCAAGACTATGTGAAGTGCTCTCTGAAACCTACTAGAAGATGTGAATGCAGCACTACGGGACAGTCTCTACTTGGAGCATCACTAAAAACAATCAGCTGATGTATACTCCAGCAACAATGATCCTTGATCAAACAAGATGAACTGCCACAAGGAGCAGAATCCTCAGTGGAAAAGAAGACTAGAGGCTAAGATCAAGGCAGCATGGAGGGAAGTTAGCCAGCTACCAGAGCTGTAGAAAGGTGTGATTTTAAAAGAAGTGTGCCTAAGAAGTACAACAAGCTCCCATACATGATAAGGATGCACCACATAACAACAATGTTCGGTGCCTAGTGGATCTGGGAGCAGATTACAGCAGCTTCCTTTAACATAATAGCACTAGGTCCTGACATGATCACATCTACAGACTATAGAAGTTGACTATGCTCCATGTGTGCCTGACAGCACCCCGAATGGCTGACCGAAGGCCAGACAGTCCTGATCCCCAAGGATCCCCCAGAAGGTACCAGTCCCAACTACCGGCCAATAACCTGCCTCAGTACAACATGGAAACTGCTGCCAAGCATCATAGTGGCTAAGATGAACAGGCACATGGCTTGAAACAGGAGTGGGGCTGTTCTGCATAGGCCTGAACCCCTGCAGCTAAATCATTAATAAGAGACTACAGATACTGACTATGGAATGGAACAAACATCAGCCAGCTCCTCTGCATGGATGACATCAGGCTGTATGCCAGGAGTGAACAAGATACATATTCACAGACACCAGTAGGATCTACAGCAATGACATTGGAATCTCATTTGGACTGGAGAAGTGTAGATGTAGTCAGAACTGAGTGGATTGCACTACTAGAAGACAACATTGTAGTTAATAAGGACAACTACAAGTACTTTGGAATCCCACAGGCAAATGGGAACCATGAAGAGGCTGGTGGGAAAGCTGCAATCAAGTACCTGCAGAGAATAAGGCAAGTCCTTTGGAGTTAGCTGACTGGAAAGAACATGATCTGGACAATTAACGGGTATGCCGTGTTGGCTCTCAGATACAGTGGTATGAAAAAGTTTCAGCACCCTGATAATTTTTCATGATTTTTCTTCATAAATTGTTTGTTGTTTGGATCAGCCATATAAGTTAAATATATCATATAGCAGACGAACACAGTGATTTTGAGAAGTGAAATGAAGTTTATAGGATTTACAAAAAGTTTGAAATAATTATTTAAGCAAAATAAGGCAGGTGCATAAGTTTGAGCACCCTTGTCGTTTTATTGATTTGAATACCTTTAGCACTAATTATTGGAACACAGAATTTGTTTTGTAAGCTCATTGACCCTTGACCGACGTACACAGGTGAATCCAGTTATGAAAAAGGGTTAAGGTGGCAAATTCCAAGTGTTGTTCCTCCTTGGATTTTTTCTGAAGAGTGGCAACGTGAGAGGGTTGTCCATGAACTGAGTGAACTAGAGATGTTCTGTAAAGAAGAATGGTCCAAAATACCTTCAACTAGAATCCAGACTCTTATTGGACGCTATAGGAAGCATTTAGAGGCTGTTATTTCTGCAGAAAGAGGATCTATTAAATATTGACATAATTTTTCTGTTGGGGTGCCCAAACTTATGTACCTGTCTAATTTTGTTTAAATATTTGTTGCACACGTTCTGTAAATCCTATAAACTTAATTTCACTTCTCAAATATCACTGTGTTCATCTGCTGTATGATATATTTAATTGATGTTCCTTATCTGAACAACCAATGATTTATGAAGGAAAATCATGAAAAATTATCAGGGTGCCGAAACTTTTTCATACCATTGTACCATGCTGGGATAAAAAGCTGACAAAAGGAGCAGAAAGAAGCACATATCACCTTTCATCCTAAAGCCAGCTGAGACTGTACGCTAAGCAGAAGGAAAGAGGCAGAGGACTAGTGAGTGTCAGAACCACTATCCTAGATAAAACAAAGGATCATGTGTTTAGTGAGTACCTCAGGCAGCAGAAACCCAAGAAAGAAAAGGACCAAGGGCAGTAACCGTCATGGGTGGACAGGCCTCTGCACTGAATGTACCACTGGCAGATTGAAGAAGTGGCTTATGTAGAAAAATCCTTCCAATGGCTGCACAATGCTGGACTAACAGACAGCATAGAGGCACTAATCATGGCAGCACAGAAACAAGCTCTGAGCACAAGATTGATAGAGGCTGGAGTCTACCACACCAGGCAAGAGCCCAGGTGCAGGCTGTGCAGAGATGCCCTTTAGACATACTAGAACATAACAGCAGGGTGTAAGATGCTAGCATAGTATACAGGAACATCTGTGTTGAGTATGACCTGGAAATTTAAAGGTCAAAATGGGAAATGCCCCCAAGAGTGGTCAAGAATATCACAGCTAAGATCCTGTGGGACTTCCAGATACAGACAAATTTCTGATGGCTAACCCACCAGGCTAATCACCCCAAATACAGCACCCTGAGACTGTAAGCCAAGCGCAAAGAAGGTGGCTGAGGACTGGCGAGTGTCAGAACCACGGTCCTAGACGAACCAACAAAGATCCTTGAATACGTCAGGAAGATGGCCACAGAGGATCACATGCTTAGTGAGTACCTCAGGGAGCATAAACCCGAGAAAGAAGAAGAGGAAGAACAAGAACCATCATGGAAGGACAGGCCTCTGCACAGCATGTAACACCGGCAGATAGAAGAAGTGGCTGACAGAAAAATCATACCAATGGCTGGACAAAGTTGCACTGACAGACAGCACAGAGGCACTAATCATGGCAGCACAGGAACAAGCTCTGAGCACATGATCGACAGAGGCTGGAGTCTACAGTACCACACCAGGCAAGACCCCAGGTGCAGGCTGTGCAGTGATGCCCCTGAGACAATCCAGTGCATAACAGCAGGGTGTAAGTTGCTAGCAGGCAGGACATACATGGAATGCCACAACCAAGCTGCTGGCATAGTAAATAGGAACATCTGTGCCAAGTATGATTTGGAAGTCCCAAGATCAAAGTGGGATAAGCCCCAAAGGTGGTTGAGAATAGAGATCCTGTGGGACTCCAGATACAGACAGACAAACTCGTGATAGCGAACCAACCAGACATCGTAGTGGTGGACAAACAAGGAAAGAAGGTTGTAGTGATAGATGTTGCAATACCAAGTGACGGCAACATCAAGAAGAAAGAACATGACAAGCTGGATAAATACCAAGGGCTCAGAGAGGAGCTGGAAAGGATGTGAAAGGTGAAGGTAACAGTGGTCCCCGTGGTAATCGGAACATTCGGGGCAGTGACCCCCAAACTGGGAGAGTGGCTCAGCAGATTCCTGGAATGATATCTGAGATGTCTGTCCAGAAGAACACAGTCCTGGGAACAGCTAAGATACTGCGCAGGACCCTCAAGCTCCTAGGCTCCTAGGCCTCTGGTAGAGGTAGAGTTTGGAGGGCAAAAGACCACCCGTGGGGGCGAGCTGGGATGTTTATATATACTTTTTACTTTCACATTTTTGATGATGTTTCACCTATAAAACAAAAAATTTTGTCTCATACATACCAAAATAAATTCAAGTCCCTACTGTTGAGCACGATAATTCAAGAATGATGTGATCTAGGATGTTCAAATTGATGCCACACGTGCATCTACTAAAAACTTAGTTTGACTTATACTTACTTGCCATAATAGTGCCAATCACACAAAATGACAGTGTTTTCAGTAGTTTAGATTTATTATATTTTTAGAATATCTTACACCTGGATTTTTTTTTAGCCATTTGCAAGTCTCTAAGGCTCATATGCATCTCATTAAGATCCAGTGGGAATTTGTGTCACCCAAGAAGGGTAGCACTGGTGGCTGACAGAATTTTTTATCCCTTCTATAATACACCAGCACCTACTACAGCAAGTGCAAAAGCACTCAGGACTCACAAAACTTCTAAATGTACATTTACTACACATGTATAGATTGGAGGACTGCGTTGAATCGGCCTCTTTCACTGAGCAAGACAAAGGCCTTCCACTCCTTATGCATGGTCGTTACATAATCACTTCCCACTAATACACCCACTATTCTCTGTACAGCTGATTATCCCAGGGACCTAGGAATTCTCCCTACACAACAGAAATGTATCAGTTTTCTTGTTCTGAGTGAGGGTGGCTCCTGTGCTTGAACCCTTAAAGTAACTGTACCAAAAAAAAAGCTCCGTGTGAACCAGCTAAAGCACTGAAATGTTGCTTTCAGGCTGTTGCATTACTTTGAACAATGTAATAATATCATGTCTCATAGATGAATCAAATTTACAGAGAGCATCATCTGTAGCACTGTACTCTAATTATTGTAAGGCAACTTTTTGTTGTGATTTGGCGCTGTATAAATAAAATTGAATTGAATAGCAGTTACTTTTACCTTTGGTGTTTTACATTAGACTTTTACTTTTATGTATTATATATGATACTTAATTATAAAACAGATTTTTTTAGGATGTGGTCTTTTATTTTTTCACCGTTAACTTTTTATTCATTATAATTTCCATTTCTCTTTTTTCAGGAGGCTTTCACTGCTTTTCATCCTGATCTTAAATATGTGCAAAAGTTCCTGAAGCCGCTGCTGATTGGAGAGTTGGCAGCAACGGAGCCCAGCCAGGACCGAGACAAAAAGGTGAGCCTTTACTGTAATTAATGTCCCGTATTACATAGTAGTATCAGTGTCACTTTGATAGCATGTGAGTGTTGTGGACAAATAAATGAGGGACAGACATAGGTTAGACTATTCACAGATGTGCTTTGTTAGTTATGAAATGCTGAGTGTTGGGAATATCTGAGATTCTGAATGCTCAGGTTTTGTTACCCAGCTTAATACCTGTTTCACTACACCAAAATCTAAAATGCCAACACTTTTCTTGAGTTCTCAAAGGTATTAGTGCATCACCTTTTCAGCTTTATGGAATTGTCTGTCCTTTCTTCTCTGCACGCAGGCAGCCATTGTACAGGATTTCAAAACTCTACGAGCTCAGGTAGAGAACCAGGGTCTGCTTCAAAGTCAGCCTTTGTTTTTCTTCCTCCACCTTGGCCACATCATATTGCTGGAAGCCCTCGCTTTGCTGATTGTCTGGATGTGGGGGACAGGCTGGATATTGACCTTACTGTGCTCAGTTTTGCTGGCAACTGCTCAGGTAATTCAGACATAAACTATAAGTGAAACCTGCTACGGTTTTCCTGTCATGAGTGGGTGAATGAGGAAAGAATAAAGAAACAGAATCCAATTACTGGGAACACACAGTAACCTTCACGGCAAGAAGGTCCTGGGTTCAAATCCTGGCCGGGACCCTTATAACTTTAGCAAAAAGTGACTGCAAACAATTTACACCTTAAGACAAAACAATAAAGAAACCAACCAGGAAAGGGCTGCTCTTAAACAAAACTCAAAAAGAACTCAAAACACCATGAAAGTAAAATTTCAAAACGGAAGCACAAATTCCAGTGTCCATGGACCTCTTAAAGGATGGATTCCAGACATCTCACAACCAGAAAAAGGAAAAACCGTGAAGGTGGAAGGAAACCAAACCAGTTTAGGTGGCCAATCCATGTGGGGAGCAAGTCCAAGGGTCTGATGTGTAGGTTGGCCTAGAGATTAACAGAGGAAATGAAGCAGTTCAGGGGCTGGCCTCCGCAGGCATGGGCGGAGAAGCCGGCTCTAGCTGGGGTTGATAAAAGAGCAGGTTCTGGTTGCCAACCCAGAGAGGGAGCAAGGTTGAGGGTGAGATCTGTAGGTTTGCCTGGAGACCAACAGAGGAAGTGAAAATTCAGGGGACCTTGTGGCCATCAACGGAGATGGAACTGTTCTGGAAGCCAGCCTGGACGCGAGTGAGACAGAGCCCATCTGGTGGCTTAGCTGGTGACTCAAAAAGCTCATGTAGCTAAGGACCCATAGACGCAGGTGGATGGGACCTGAGGCTGCATGGCAGGGCACACAGGCTCAGTCTCAGGCTGCACAGAAACCGCTGATGGCACTGGTGAATGGGACTGCTTAGCAGGGCACACAGGCTCCTCTGACATGATTAAGCAGGGTATGCAGTCTGCAATGGCTCAGGATTTGACAGCTCCAGCTAAGGCTCAGGTACTCGGGATGCAAAGGATGCCCAGAGTTAGTTAACACAGGTTGTTTCAGCAGCTCAGGCACAGTCCCTGATATGGACTGCACAGACTCACGTGGTGCCAACAGCGTTTCTGAGGAGGCTCCACGTAGAGCTACAATCTCTGGTGTCAGCAGTCATGGGCGAAAAAGCTGGCTCTGGTTGGGGCCTGGATGTGTTGTTGGAGAAGCTGGTTTCCGGCTGGGGATGCAGCAGAGGAGGGTTGCGGTTCAGGTGTCCAACCTGGAGGGGGATCAAGGCCGAGAGTCAAATCTGTGGATTGTCCTGGAGGCCAACAGAGGAAATGTAGCAATTCTGGAAAATGTAGCAATTCTGGAGGCTGGCCAGGCGGCTTGTAATGGAGGTGAAGCTGTTTCTGGGAACTTGTCTGGAGGCAAAAAAACCCGGTGTCTTATTAATTTCTGACATATACGCTTTTACAAAGGTGCATGCACAGCAAAGTATTAAGTATTGGATAATAATGATAATAACGAGCATATACAATCTCTGTAAGCGAAAAGCTCAGGCTTTCAGACTGCTCTAAACTCTCAGTTTCAGTTTCTGCTCTCACCTCTATATGATGCAATAATGGAAGGTGCCCTTAATGATCATCTATGATCACACAGGCTATAGCTGCAACCACAGATACCCCTCAATAGACTATGCAAATAAATTCTTTTTTCAAGGGTCAACCAATGAAAAGAAAGTTGGTTTTAAGGCCTGTTTCAGACAGAACATGAAGTTACATACAGCACCAAGGTCCAGTATAACAGTTGTTTTTTTCTTTGTTTCTAGTCACAGGCTGGATGGCTGCAGCATGACTTTGGTCACCTTTCAGTTTTCAGAAAGTCCAGCTGGAATCACGTTGTGCACAAGTTTGTCATTGGTCATTTAAAGGTAACCATTATATTAAGCTTATTTTTATGTAAATTAAGCACAGATATTCAAAGACTGTTTTTCTCAGGGAGCTTCGGCCAACTGGTGGAATCACCGACACTTTCAGCATCACGCTAAACCCAACATCATCACCAAGGACCCTGATATCAACATGCTGAGTATCTTTGTACTTGGAGAGACTCAACCAGTTGAAGCAAGTAGCACTGCACTAATATTTCTGATTTATTCAAACGTTCATGCGGTCCAACTGCTCATCGTGCTTCCTTTACCTCTGTGTTACAGTACGGGATAAAGAAGATCAAACACATGCCCTACAATCACCAACACCAGTACTTCTTTCTTGGTATATTTCTTCTGCATCGTTTTAAAAGATTAAAAAAATGTAACTTTATAACATTGCAACTTTGTAGGAACACTTCCTGTCTTCTTTTTCTCTTTCAGTGGGACCACCATTGCTCATTCCAATTTATTTCTACATGCAGATAATGAAAACCATGATATCCCGGCGTGACTGGGTGGTAAGTTGTCAGCCTCTGGGTTTGGTTTCGATTAAATATTTAAGCATAAGCGCTAAGCATATGTAAAAAATTTTCTTGTCTTGTAAAGGATCTGGCTTGGTCGTTGTCGTACTACCTCCGTTTCTTCTCCTGTTACGTACCTCTATATGGTGTGTTTGGCTCGTTGGCACTCATGTTTTTTGTCAGGTAAATATTTATATTTATTTATATCAATCAAAGCATTTTGTGATCCTAATATGACATACTTTATAAACATATTCTTGAAATTACTATTGATCTGCTTTGCTACCAGTTAACAGACTCTAACTCATGAGGTTATCCGGTCCTTTCTGTACTTTAAAAGCTTTCTGTCCTTCAGTTTGGAAGATGAGTGGAAAACCTTGAATTTATTACTAAATATTAAAGCTAATACATTTAACTACTATACAGTTAGCAGTACAGTAGGAGCAGTAGTGCGCCTCATTAGGAAGGGTTTCCATTTTCTTTTGCACTCCTTAGCTACATGATGTAACACTTTGTTCAATCAAATGCATTATATAGTTATTAATGTTACAGGTTTATAGAGAGTCACTGGTTTGTGTGGGTGACTCAGATGAATCACCTACCGATGGACATCAATCACGAAAAGCACAAGGACTGGCTGACCATGCAGGTACAGTACCTGTACCGTTTTTACAGTATCACCTGTTGCTGCTGATGTTTCTGTATATTTTGTGATGCAAGTGTTTATTAATTCATTTGACATTCTGTTCTTCAGTTGCAATCCACCTGTAATATCGAGCAGTCCTTCTTCAATGACTGGTTCAGTGGACATCTCAACTTTCAAATCGAACACCAGTAAGTCAAACAGGTGCAGAAAATGTAGGGGACAATCTAGAATACCAGTATTAAATTAGAAACCCTTGCTCCAGTCCTTTAGAAGAATATGTCCATCCATCCATCTCATCCAGCTTATCCGGGATAAGGTCACGGGGGCAGCAGCACAGAAACCAAGACCTTTATCTCCCCAGTCACCTCCTCCAGCTTATCCAGGGGAACACCAAGGCATTCCCAGGCTGGTCAAGAGATATAATCTCTCCTGTTTGCCCTGCGTCTGCCCCTTCTCTTTGTAGGACATGCCCGGAAAAACTCACTCAAACTGGCTCCTTTTGATGTGGAGGAGTAGCGGCTCTCCTCTGAGCCCCTCCCAAATGGCTGCACTCCTCGCCCTATCTCTAAGGGAGAGGCCACCCTTTGGAGGAAGCTCATTTCCTCCGCATGTATCTGCATTTAAGTTCTTTTGGTCACTACCAAAAGCTTGTGACCGTAGAGATGTTGAGCAACCAGTAAAATGACAGCTTTGCTTTTACGCTTAGCTCTCTCTTCACAATGATGTACTGGTGCAGCATTCGCATCACTGCAGCCGTAGACCCAATCTGTCTGTCAATCTCCCTCTCTCCTCTCCCTTCACTCATGAACAAGATACTTAAGCTCCTCCACTTAGGGCAGCAACTTGTCCCTTGCCTGGAGTAGGCACTCATACCTGCCACTTCACACTTGGCTGTGAGCTGTTCCAGTGTGAGCTTGAGGCCACCACCTGATGAAGCCAGCAGGACCACATCTCATGCAGAGATGAGATTCTGAGGCCACCAAGACGGAAGCCTTCCACCACTTGGCTATGCCTAGAAAGTCTGTCCATAAAAATTAGGAACAGAAAATCCAATCCAGAGGCGCTGCCCCAGATCACCACATGATGTTGCAGAGAAATGTCAACAAAGACAGCATCCATCAGGAACTCAGGGTGAATATCATCCACCAAGGAGTTCTTTAACTGCCTCAGTGATGCTCATTGCTGTTTTTGTTACATGTTGAGGTTCAGGCTCTGGCTGCTGGGCTGGGATCGACATACACTCAGCTTTAACATCAGCTTGGGTTCTTGGCTGCACTCCTTCATGTTGGGCTCTTTGCAGGCATCTGTCCAGATACATTTTTCTGTAATGTACAGTAGTTATTCAAATGCATTACTGCAGTAAAATCAGTATCTGTCCAGATGCTTGCAAAGAGCTGATTTCCTGTTAGTGTAATGCAATTTGCACTTTACCATCACATTCTTGTCTTTTCTTGCAATATAAATGATAGTAATGTCCATTTCTTCACACGTCGGAAGTTGTACACTGCTCCACCACATTCCTTCTCCTGGCACATGAAACAATACCAGCATGTTTTTCCATTCTCCCCACCCATCGTGCAGATAACGTTTGTAATGCAAGTAACAGAATAATTGCAACTGCAAGCCATGTCAAAAATGGTCTCAGAGGAAGTGTGGCTATCAAGAACCCATTCTTTAGGAAAGACACTTGGAGAAAAAGCTGAAGTATGCTGAAGTATGCCAAATTACACAAAAACTGGACTGAAAATGAGTGGCAACAGGTCTGATGAAGTAGTTAATCCAAATTTGAAAATTCTGGTTCAAATCATTGTATGTCTGGATGAGGTCAGGAGAGAGGTGCCATCTGTAAAACACAGTGGAGCCTCTGTCATACTTTGGGGCTGCATTTCAGCCACTGGTGTTGAATTCCATACTGTACATCAAAATGTATGTAATTTTGAACAAGTACCATTAGATTTTGATCCACCATGCAATATCATCTGGAAAGTGTCTGATTGGCACCAGCTTCCTTTTTCAGCATGACAGTGGCATTCTGACAATGCAGTAAAAGCATACGTGGATAGGAAAACAACCAATAAAACACTGTGTTTGGGTTCTGGGGGGGGGGGGGGTGGCCCCCCCCAGGCCCTGGCCCTCAATTTATTAAGGAGGTAGGGATTTTTTTTACACCCCA
>VOQJ01000293.1:7493-19732 GCA_015052665.1 Apistogramma diplotaenia | reverse complement strand
TTCCAAAAATGTCTCTACTTTAATCCGCCTTTCCCCCAAATCCTTCTTGCACATCCCACCCTCATGCAGCATGCAATGCAGGCACAATATGCCTCACAGGACAAGCAGCTGTGCAGCTGTACACAGAAAGCATCCTCTGTTGGCGACATTAAAATGAGTTTGTGAGTTGCTTTAATGCGGCTGTTATCGGAGGCACTGAGAAAAATAGTAGACAATGAGGCTACGCTGACATTTTCTGATGTAAAATGTGTGAAAAATGGGTAGACTTGAAGGGTTAATAGGTGAGAGAGAGCAGCGTTCTGTGGAAAAAAAGAGGAAAAAAAACCAACAACAACAAAAAAAAAAGCCCACCATGGAAGCGTTGTTCTGGTGCTAAGATGCGTAATGATTTTCAGGTGAACATAATCCAGGCGTGTGTAGGAAATATGAGGTGAAGCAAAATATGTCTTCTGCCAGAAAACAGATATAATAAGAACTGAAAGGGAAGGCATAAGGGAAAGAGATGATAGAGAAAGAAAAATCAATAGGTTATGAGCTGGAGCGCAAAGAGAAAAAGTGACCGAAAATAGAAAGACAAAAGTCAAAACAATGCAAAGAAAAAAGAAAAAAATAAAAGGGAAAAAAAAATCACTGCCATACTTAGTTGGCTGTGTCTGTATAGTTTAAAAAAAGCCAAGCAGTCCTTCCTGAAAGGCTGTGCTGTCTCTCTTCAGGACAGAAAATATTGAGGGTTAATGGCAGCAGAACTAAGAGGGTCAGTATTCTATGGACTTGTGTAAAGGTCATAGTTAAGATTTGGATTTCTCTCATAAGCAAACTGAGACAGATGCTGAATTCTGAATCACTGTTTCAGTAATATTTACCAAAGAGAAGATGAGGATTTTCATATAAAGCATGTTAGGTTGCTGAGCACAGGTACTCAGGATACAATATTTATTTTTAATTTCAGGAAGGAGGCTCATCATTAGAAAGTGGTTTAACAACACAAATTAAAAGGAAGGAGACGCAAGGAGATGGATGATGGCCGGCGTTGGGGTTAAACATAAAATGATTGACTGAAAAAAGAGTTAAAAATAGTTAAAAAGAGTTAAAAAGCTTGGGTCAAATAACACATTTTAGATCACAGAGCTAACAATCATTACATGTTTGTATGTAATCAAATAAACGAGAGTGATAATTTCCATACAGGGACTACCAACATATTATAAACTGTGTTGCATTCATACTTTGAATCCTGTAAAGTCTCTCAGTGCTATTTGGCCCAGCTCTACTGGAAAAAAGGAAGGTGGACAAAGCAATGGAGTGATCATCTGTGCCTACAGGTAGTGTGGCTTTCGGGCCTCCTGAGGCCAACAGTGGTCTGCAAATTATATGTATATATAGACAGATCGATATGAATACATGTGTGTGTATGTGTGTGTTTTAACTTAATCACAAAAGGAGTTACGAAACCATGTAATGTAAAGGTAAATGTGTATAATTTTATTGTAACAGTTTCTATAACATTCCTTGCGTCTGTATTGTACTTGAAAGACAGGGCATGTGAAGGAGCGATGTGGTGGTAGTGGTGGTTAGCGGCCATGCAGGAAAGGAGGTGAAGGAGTGTATACATGTGTGGAGAAGGGAGCAATATGCAAAGATGTGGGGGGGCTGGAAACAGAATAGAACTGCATTGACGACAGAACCAAAGGACAAAGAGAAGATTGGACTTGCAGATAGAAAAGGCTGCTTGGGGGCTTGGAGCTGCTACATGAAGGGTGACAGAAAAAGAACTGCTTCTGTATGGCAACCAAAGGCTCTCTGAGGAAAACACATCACTGACACAAGCCCTTCTGCTCTCTCTACCATGAGAAGTAACAGAAAATATCTGTGTAGGTTGATGTGACCTAATTCTGTGTGTTTCAGTGTATGCATCTACCTCATCCACAGGATAGAACGAGTCAGAGGACACAAGTCTGATGGACCTTCCAAGCCCTGCTGCACATGCATGCGTCTGTGTAAGTGTATGTACTTAGCAGTGTTTACATGTGTGAAAAGGCTGTCTGCTTAATAGATATTTTAATGTTTTCATCTAGCATTGATCTATACACGTAAACAATAAGACTACTGATCATGATGTGCGTGCCTTTTGTGTTTTTGTGTAAGTGAGCTGTTCCATCCACTGTGCACAGTGCAAACGAGCTGAGAAGGTCCCTCTTTGTCATCCCCTCCTGTGGATACACAACCCCGCCTAAACCCTTCAACTTAGCCATCTTCCTACCTCCACCCACAAGTCCCACATCACCACACAACGTCACAACACCGACCAGCCCACCCCCACTTTCCACAAAAAGAAACAGGAACAGAACCAAAGAAACAATGACACTAAAAGTTTACACCACTGTTTAAATCACTGTTATCCCCACCGCCCACTTCTAGAGATCCTTCCCCCCAAAAAACCCACATCACCCATAGAAGACTCGGGTGAAGATGGGGGCCTTTCTGACCTTGTAGGCCACCCGAGCTGGACACCTCTTCCCGAGGCCTAGTGGAGGACTCATGTGCCTCAGCATGTCATACATTTCCCTGCAACTGATCCTGCCACTGCATCATCAGCCATGCCACCACCCCGTTAACAAGAAAGAGAGAGAGATGCAGATATTCCAAGAGAGAGGAGGAGAAGGGAGAGTGAGAGTAGCAGAAGAAATTATAAAGAAAGATAGAGAGAGAAAAATGATCGAAACAATGTTAAAAAAAAACACACAACAGAGAGACAAGGTTATTGGGATGATTTGGAGAGACTGTGGCTGTGTGGCTTTTCTTTGAGCAACAGTACTCTCTAACAGGTTGTCATATCAGAGAACAGTGTAAATGACAGTGGACAGGGAGGCGTGCAAGAGGAAGAATTTAAGAAATAAATATCCTCTTGTAGAATCAGAAGATAATTCTGTGCAAGCACAGAGCAGGCAGAGCCTGACAGCGGGCACCGAGCTGCTCCTGCTCAGACAGGAGAGGGAAGGAAGAGGAAGGAGTGAGGGAAGAAGTGTCAATGCAGTTTCTGTCGTTCCCCCAACCCCCCAAAAACCAAGAACAATGCAACACTACAGTGGGTGACCGTAGCTTGCTACATTATAGCCATGTCTCCACAGCAAGCAAAAGACAAAAAAAACAAAACAACAAACAAAACAAAAAACAAAAACAAACAACTCATAAATTTAAAAAAAAATATATATATTTTTTACAATGAGATAAAACACTTTAATGCGAATTTCCCCTCCCCCGTTTCAGTTAATGCATTTCCACATGCTTATCTGGGTGTCTGCATTGTCCCGCACATTCTCTCAGCAGTTCAGAATGCAAGTCGATAATGGTGGAAACAAAACTGTAAAGTTGAAATGAAAAAAAAAGAAAAGAAAAAGAAAACAAAGCAGCATTCACTCCATTCCTGGATGCTGTGGCTAGCAAGTGTGGTTTAAGAGGTTTTGTTTGAATGGAAGTCAAACCTTGCAGGCCACCCTATGGGGGCATTTCTTGCCTAAGCCCAGAGGCGGGTCGATAACTCGTAATAAACTGTACATGTCCTTATAATGTATGCGCCCGCTGCAAGAAGAATACAGGGGAGTTAACAAACACACGCATACAGACAGGAAAAACACACACGCGCGCACACACACACAGGCATACAACATTGAGAAAGAAGAGAGGACATTGGGAGGAAAGAGTACAAGATTGACAAGAACACAGTATCTGGAAATACTTTACAATATATAAAAACTGTAAAAACCGACTCTTACGACATCACTTGAATGCACCTGTACAAACTTTACATGCACACACAAATAAAAAAAATGCATAAAAAAAATCACTGAATGGCACGTTTGGTTTAAAAGTTGTCCTAAGCACTGCCTCAGTTCCTCCTTATTATATATATATATATATATATATATACTTTTTCTCATATTTCTGTTCCTCAGTTTGACCTCAGTTTGACCTTTGACTGCACTTTCCTTCACCCTCAGCTGGATGTGCGCACAATAAAATCGAAGGAACTGCAAACGGACAAGAAAAGCATGCACTTGCTAAAAAGCTAATTGCTTAACTAATGCTTGCGGTGTACAGCTCTCCTCCCTCTTAACTACATGCTCAGTGTCAGCCATGTGTTTTTGTTTCCTGTTCTCTATTCCCTGTCCATTTAACAGTCGGTAAACTGAGGGTCGGAAAATATCATGTTAGTTTCAAGAAAGGCAACTATGCAAAAGAAGCCTCTTTTGATTCATGATCTCTGCACATCAGGCGTTTAAGAACAAACAATATTTTTCTTAACTCTGTCTATCCTTCACTACATTTATTTGTATTTTCCTATTTATAGCAGTGCATTCTATAGGACGGCATGAGGGCAAAACACAGGCACTGGAATACAGATACCATGAAACTTAGCATGTCTACAATATACACTTGGACTACAGGGAAGTTTTAGTTTGGAGTGTAGACGTTTCCTCGTTAAGTTTTTGGCAGTATACCGATTCCAGGTGAGGGAGACGGGTTGGGGACGGGCTGAAGGAAGTTTACAATAAAGGGGTGGAAGGAGAGGGCGGGGTTGTACGGTGTGAGAGAGATAACCAGATGCCTGATGAGGTTATACTCAGATCCGTTACAGCCCCCTTGCAGCTGTTTATCTAGAACATTACTTTGCTTTAAAAAAACCCTGAAACTTGTACGTGTTCAATGCCATTTTTAACTTAAAAACAAAAATCTTCACACACACACACACACACACACAAGAAAAAACACAAATTATGGAGAAGTAGCTGCTTTAACTTCTTGGGTCTCTCTCTGTGTGGGCAAGCTTATTAAAATATAGAGAAAAAATGCATTAAAGAATTTGATATGTCTACATATCAGGTTCTGAATAGCGTCTTTCTGTTTTTATGTAAAACCTCTAACAGTACATTTTTAATAACTATATGAGCAAGTATTCCTACATGTGTAAACAAGAGCTGCAGATGTGTTTATTTGTGTTTGTGTCTATTTACACCTGATTGTGGTCATTACATCACTCACCAGGCAGCAGGATCATACTCCGCCCATATCCTGACATACTCATCCAAATGGTGAGGTCCCAGTATGGATGAATCTCTAGTCAGGTACTCAAAGTTGTCCATGATAACAGCTACAAACAGATTCAGCATCTACACACACACACAAACACACACACACGAAGAAAAGTTAAACATCTGCTCTTACAAACAGCCACTGATTTCACAGAATCAAAATGAATTACTTAATTAGCTTAAGAAAAATACTTTAACTTTATACTCAACAAGGCCATATCTAAACAGATGTTTAAACAAGACTCCCAATTTTCTTCTTCTTCTACAAAAAAAATGTAGCTCCAGATGCAATGAATACAATTTTATATAATCTGAATCTGTTGTAGTTGCATTCCACCACAAAATATGTTGTATTCCATTTTATCTTATGCTACGTTTCGTCGTAATGTTTTACTCTGTAACCGGGACAACCTGGGTGCTCACCAAGAATGAACAGAAGAAGATGAAGGACACAAAGTAGAGGTAGGCAACCTGGCTGCCACATTCTTGCTCTGCATTCCCTGAGTCTGGGTCACATTTCTTACCCCCAAGACACGCCAACATGATCTCGTGCCACGCCTCTCCTGTTGCACTCCTAAAAACAAGATCATTTGCAGAATTGAATGGGTGTAAAGTTTACCTAACATGTTTCAAAAGCTTATTTTGAAAAGCAAACCTGTTTGGATGGATGGAAATGTATAATATACAGTACTGTATTTGTACAGAGTCACATATATATGCCCATAAAGCACCTAAAGAGTAGCATCAGAGCCTGTACAAAGGTCCTGAAGTTGTTGTGCTGGTTGATGGCACTCTCTTCATCTTCTTCCTCAATTGCAATATTCCCAAACAGCTGTCAAACACAATGATGCTGTTAACACTGAAGCAACAAATAACCACAAAATCATACAGAGATAAAGAATCTACATAGCAATCTGAAAGTAAGACACAAACACCATTGCTACAGTTTTTAAAAATAATGTTCCTCTTCTTGCTATCAGACTCAAAACACTTACAGCCATTATCATCATTCATTTCCCATTAGTATCATGCCCTCCTCCTCATTATAATTATACTATAACATATATTTAAGGCTTCTCAGCAACACTATGTAAAGTTTGAGGTTGAGGTTCTCACCCACCTGCATCCCAATGATGGCGTAGATGAAAAACAGCATGGCAATGAGGAGGCAGACATAAGGCAGTGCCTGTGGAGAGATGCAATAACAGTCAACTAACAAGCTGGAGCCTGATTCGGCATCTATCTATCTATTAGTGCTCGTCTTCAATTGCTAGCAAGTGTAAAAAATATTGTGAGAAGACTTTATAAAATCCTTTGGCCCCTATCGGCTCCTGTGTGTCTAATAAATTACATTTAGCATCTCTGATGGTTTGGCAGTGCATTAAATGGTTCTTATATAGTGCTTTTCTACTCTAACTGAGCACATTTGTTTAGAATGTGATATAAGGGTTAAACAGACCACTGCATTTCCTTTTTTATTCTTTTTTTACACCATGCCAAAACCTCTTTTATAAACTATACAGTGAATATACTGACATGTACCACCTACACATATCAATGCACATGATTTCTTAGGATAATAAGCTGTATAATTGGAACCAAACCTTGAAAGACTGAACGAAGGTCCAGAGCAAGATGCGGATGGTTTCTCCCTGTCTCAGCAGCTTGATGAGACGAGCTGCTCTGAACAGCCTTAGGAAACTTAGGTTGATGAAATTATTCTACAATACAGCCACAGTATAACCGGAGAGAAAGACAGATGGAAAGTTGAAGAAGGGAAAAGCAAGAAAAAGGGAATGGAAATAAAGGATCATGAAAGGGGAGCAAGAGGGAGAATGTGGGAATGAAAGGCAAGGAAATCAGTTAGTTGTACTGCAAAGTGTGCAGACAATTTTCCTTACAAATATAAATTAGAAAATGAGAAGAAAAACAGAACAAAGATTCAAACTCAATACAAATAAAAAATTAATCATCAGGAGCCAAACAAGTCAAAGCAAACCAAACTCAAATCAGCAAGGCTCCAAACAAGCTTTTCATATCCAGTAAGGTAGAAACAAACAATACAACACAGGGGAAAGGAAATCATCCAGATGTAACCAGTTTCATCCAATTGGGAAATATATTTTTTGTTACTGTGGTAGGACTGGTGAGTAGTTAAAGTGCAGGGACTTCAGGACATTTCTTGGAAAGACAACCAAATGCACTAATTCTCTGAAGGCAAAATATGCAACTTTTCAAATGAAGCAAGCCGCAGCATGCAGATGTGCACCAAACACAAGGCAAAGCAGCCAATGCAAGACAAGCAAAAACGGCAGCTCGTGCACCGTCCAATAGGACTGACTGCCAAAGTCACGTGACATACAGTAGTGATGTCACTGTCAAATAAGAGCAGAGAGTGGTTCAAGGACCAACAAAGGTCACTGTAATGTAGGTGAATTTCTTTAGGCTGCCATCTTCCACTCTCATGAGACTGAATGTGTGGCTCATAACTGTATATTTTTGAGCAGAGAAGTCTTTAGACTGCGGTTTGAAATGTGAAGTGCTCAAAAGTAACACATAGCAGCACATGCAGGCTCTACTTAATTACAGCTTAAACCGCATTGCTACGTGTGTGTGTGTATGTGTGTGTGTGTGTGTGTGTGTGTGTGTTTTATGAAAAAAAAACGGGTCGTGCCAAACACATGAAAGGGGCATCATGCATCATTTTAGACTTACTATGTTGTTACTAGAAACACTCTCCCAGTCACTGTTATATATGTGCATGTGTGTGTGTGTGTGTGTTTAATGCGTGTTCAATTAATGCCTAAATTTACACATTTTGTGATGCATTTATTCTAAAGAGCTTGGTACTTTAAAAATTGAATATTATTATTAAGGACACACACATATAGATGCACAGTGACCAGATGAGAGACAATAAGCAGGAATTTAAGAGTTGAGGGTTCTGGGTGAGCACAAAGCAATCAAGCAAAGCATTCATATTTCACAGCCACAGCATAGGCTGGGATGCAGCTGAAATACGTGCAGTAAAATAAGATCTCCAAAAAAATTACAAACCATCTACATGTGGATGTTGCAGAGTTATGGTTTATAGTAGCAAATTTTTGGATTATTGGTTGGTACGAAGAACAACCATTCAGATTGACCAAGCCAGTTGTCATGGGTGGACACAGAGGAATCATAGTGCATTTTGATTGGATGGAATCACAGCAAGTAGTAGGTGTTGAGGGGAGAAGGGGATTGAGCGAAGCAGATTACAGTAGATCGTCGTTAAGTTTGAGGGCGATTTAAAGAAAGCATGTGAAAAGATAAAAACAAGAAAGAAATCAACAGTCATTCATAGTGGAAATTAGCACAACAGCAAGTGTCTGTAGAGTTTACACATTCATGTGCTCACACCAAGAATCAAGGCAGCATCAAAGAAAAATGCATGGATTCTAAATACTCATGACTGTATATTAATAAGAGGACCAATTTGTCCCAGAGATATTTAGAACAATTTGACCAGTGAGTAAAATCTTAAATTATTGTTATCTTCTTGCTTAAAAATAAATTTTAAAAAATGGGAGTGAGAGAAGAAAAACAAACCGTTGACTGGTACTGTATGTTTAGTAATTGCAGTAGGAGTGGTAAAGACGGATGTCAGACCATGTTTTTTTGGAAAGACAACCAACTGTAATAAATCTCTGAATGCAATTTTGGAACAGGTCATGGCATGCAGATGTGGACCAAATACAAGGTAAGCAAAAACAGCAGATTGTACACCATCCAATAGGACTGACTGCCAAAGTCATGTGACATAATAGTAGTGATGTCACTGTCAAATAAGAGCAGAGTGGTTCAAGGACCAACAAAGGTCACTGTAATGTAGGTGAATTCCTTTAGGTTTTCTACTCTTACCAGACTGAATATTTGGTTTATAACTGTATATATTTGAAATCTATAGACTGCAGTTTGAGATGTGAAGTAACACACAGCAGCACATGCAGGCTCTATTTAATTACAGCTTACATTGCATTGTGTGTGTGTTTGAGTGTGTGAGAGAGATTAAAATATTTGGTATCTTGCAAAAAATTAAAAAAAAAAAAAGACAAAGAAAAAAGGAAAAAAGAAAAGCCTGAGAGTTGTAATTGTTACACGGCTCTTGATTCTTGGTTGCATCTGCAAATACTGTACAACTCTGCGATCCAATAAGCAGCTACATCTCCTAAATATAGATTATTTATTCCCATTAGTACCATCTGTTGTTCTGAGTTCGATCCTCAAGCAACAACAGGCGATTCTTAGGGTGTGATCCGGCAAGATACAAAGGAAATTTCCACCAAAAACCAACCTTTGAATGTTAGCTTTAATGACACCTCTCTGATTACCTGTTTGTACATTTATAAATGCACTGCTTTTTTAGTTCCAGTTCATAAACCTTTGTCTCGGATTGCCATTACAAAAATAATCACACCCACTTGCATCTTTGCATTGCCTGCATATGCAATTGCACAGCATCTGAAAATGTCAAGTTTAAATAGATTTTTAAGAATAAATGTTTAAAAAATGTAACATATGCACTCACACACAGCTTCAACGGTTTCATAGACACACATGTGACACAACAGTGTTCAATAATTACTTTGCACCTTTCAAGTGAGGTAAGAATCTGAATGTAAGAGCTAAATAACCTCAATAAACTAATGTTGTTTAGTTCATACTGTGTGTACCATTTAAAGCAATTTGGTGCAATATTGAGTAAAAAATGTAATGCTGGACAACATATCTAGGGCGCTCATTCATGATGTTGTTGTTGTTGTTGTCACTGTTATTGTTTTCAGGTACTTCAGCTGCAGAAGTCTGATGCAACTGCAAAGCGATGCACCTACTGACCATGTGAGTCTCACCCTGATAATATGATAAACTAAAAGGCTGCTTGGAGAGGCTGTGTCTCACAATAGATAATCAGCATACTTCCTGCCTTCCTGCCTGTCAGTGGCTCGGCACTGGTGAGCTGCATTCCCACCCCACCAACTGGGACAATTATATAAGACTTTCAAGAGATGCTCATGCATGACTGAGCAACTCAACAGTGGCCTCAAACTCATGCTTTCTCCTTACTCCTTGTCTTGTCTACTTACTGTTTTTTTTTAGATGGTGCGATAGATGTGAAGTCCACAAACACATGCTGAAGCTCACTAAACAAATACTTCAGTCATACTTGTTTAACAAAAAAAACAAAACAAATAAATGCTAGTATAATATGAAGTATGCTTGTTTAAAGTTTGACGTCTCAATATAGGCTTCTCAAACATACACATCTGTCCACAGACGCCTCGAATCCTGGTACTCACCCCGAGCTCAGTAACGAGGATGTCTGTAATGCTGCCCAGAACTGTCACACAGTCAAAAATATTCCAGGCATCTTTGAAATAATTCTGTGATTGGCATGAGAGCAAGAGAGAGAGGCAAAAGAAGTGAAGCAGAAGAGAGAAAGAGAGACGGGACAGGAACAGGGAAGAACAAGGAGGAGGATGGAGAAGAAAAGGGGAAGATATGAGGTGACACGAGGCAAGAGTGACAGTAAAAAGCAGAACGTTGATGTGGCGGGGAAGCAGACAGAAAGGATGGGAAGAGATAATGATTGGCAGAGAAATGGAGGAATGCATAGAAAGATGACATGGAAATAACAAGGGACATGACATGGAGAGATTGAAGTCATATTAAAATAACAAATAATTAAAAGGGGGAAAAATTAAGAGGTAAGGAATTAGAAAGTGAGGCGAGGATGAAAGTTTGGACAGACAGAGAACAGGAACAAGAAGGAGGAAGAAAAGAAATGTCAGTGTTGGACAGGAACAGGAAAGAAATTAAAAGAGACAAATTGACCATCAGTGAAGGCGAGCTGGAAAGATACCAGCACACTTGGTACAAATTGTACTACATCAGAAGACTATAGCATCCACCAAATATCACATAGAGTACAGCAAAAAACAACAGTCACACTGAAATTCTTCCCATTACAAAACCTTTCACTAACTGTGTTCTAGCCCTCGCCTATATGTGACTACCTCACTCTATATATATGCACAAATATGTTTTTTTCTATATTGAATTATAGATGTTTTAAAACATTCTTTCAAAAAGCAGACACACTCAAAGCGACGGGCTGCGGCGCACTCTGTACCAAATGCTAATAAGAAGGCTCTGCTCCTTTGCTTTCCCCACATATTGCCTATAGCTAAAATGTGCATTAGACAAGTGGTGGGACCAAGGGACAGCAAGGAGGCAGACATTAAAATAAACCACCTTGACATACATGCACACACACACACAAGCTGGGATTATATGTGCTTAAACCATGACTAATGCGTATATAAGTTTGTCCAGGATTCAGATCCGATGCTGTCTAATCCCCACCCTCTCTGTAATCTTTGTTTCTCCTTTTACCGCCTAGATGCCACTCACTCTCACTTTTTAAATTAGTGTATTAAGAGTCCCACCTCTGTCCTTTCTGTCCTCCCAGCATTCATCCCAACTTTATCTCTGAATCCCAGTGGTTTCTAATTTGTCTAAATCTGCTTTACAAAAAGATACTGATTAACCTGGTTGGAAGTCAGACCCAGACTAAGAGGTGTTTTTAACTATCAGTAAATTATCCATTATTTTAACAGAAGTTTACAGGTATTTCCAACACATTATCGCACAGCTGAAGTTGCAGTAACTTGCACGAACACCAGGGTGTGATATTTTATTTTAAGCCAACATGCTAGATGGCAGATATGTATGCAAAAATGGCCCCCATACACGTAATGTGTTGTGTTTTGTTGTTGTAAAAGAATATTACATATTGAATCATCTAAATGGCTTCAAATCAACAGAGAGATGGTAGAACGTTGTTTGCTGGAAATTAAATATCACACCCTGCTGGTACTGCAAGTTACTGCAACTTCCTGCAATTTCAACATGCACGTAAACTTCACGCCTACAAGAGGCAAAGCATAAAATGGACACGGTGTATAGGCGGCTCTATTACACGCCTGATACCGGGTTGGTATTTCCATAAATGGTAAAAAGTCAAATTTAATGCATGGCTAAAAAAAAAAAAAAAAAAATTTTTTTTTTTTTCCCTAAAAAATTTTTGTGGGGTTCTCTTTTTTGCCCAAT
>VOQJ01000286.1:9238-20027 GCA_015052665.1 Apistogramma diplotaenia | reverse complement strand
TATATATGCACATGTATATAAATACAGTCTCCTTTGGCGGTAATGACAAAGCCTGTTTTCAGTTCAGCACATGCGAGCCTTTGGCACATCTTGAGCTTCAGCGATGAAAAGCTGCTTTAGTTGCGAGCAGCGTCCTTGGTGCTCCTTCAGAATGTAAAGAAACCTCTGACAGGTATCGTCACCCTTATGAATGATTATTTCCACGAGTTCTTTCATCTTCTTGGAATCACCGCTTTGCTTATCTATCATTTTATATTCATTCATGGATAAGATATCTCCACACCGGCTGAGGATGCACTCGGGGTCAGTTGACAGCCACACACACAGGTTTCCCGGCTCTGAGATGAGCTTCTCCGTGGCCTGAGAGGGAGCGGACATATTTAAGAAAAACCGTTTGTTGTTACAGAGTTTAAGGAGATTTTGTTCCGATCAGACTTGTTTTCTTTTCGATGTGGAACGTTTGTTTACAAGGATCCCTCCGAGACTCGCCTTTGTGGTGGTTTTTGGTCTCTCGTGTAAACATGAAAAAAATTGAACCGAAAGTTATGCGTCACAGATTCTCTACGATTACGTACTAAATGAAGAAACACAGAAACACCTTTAAAAGAATAAACTCAGGAAAGAAGCTGCGTTCAAAGCTTCTTAATATATAACACACGTGTAACAGATCATTACTATATTTATGACAAAATTTCGTTGCGTAAGTTTCCGTGCGTTTTCGATGCGTAATGAACCAGCTCCATCTGTCCATGCAAACCCTTACAGAGAGCTATACAGTATGTACGGGCGAGAATAAAACCATACCAAGTAAAGTTACACGGCCTATGTTGCATGATAAATAGAGGCTCGGTGCATTCTGTACCTTTGTTGACTGAAGTTCGGCCATAATTTTCGAATAAAAAACGAACTAAAGAGAACGAAGTTTAGCAGGAATGGGAAGGGCAACGCTGCTTATTGTGATAAGAGGTTGAAGAAACGGTTAGGTACTTCCTGATTCTGATTGTGGCTTAAGAACAGCAGTACACTGCAGGTCATACACATACACACACACACACACACACACACACACACACACACACACACACACACACACACACATGCCCAGTTAGAATCCTGAAACACTGGTGGTTTGTGACCTCAGACATTGTCAGATTTTCACGTTATAAATAAGATGTGAGACACTGTGCAGACTGTTGCTACTTATTTATGAAATCAAACTAAGCAAAATGTGGTTTATTGTGTAAGTGATGTGTATTTTTTCAGCAGCAGTAAAATCCTTAGAAAAAGAAAAAGTCTTTTTTTGATCAGGATGCCTCCTGGGCGCTTCAGGGGGGAGGTGTTCCAGGCATGTCCTACCAGGAGCCTTTCTTCAGGCACATACCCTCTCTCTAATGGCTGCAGAAATCTGATTTTATTTCTTTAAGACTGTTACTACTAAACACATAATTTCACAAACTAAATAAATGTTTTGGGTTTTTTTTAGTGAAAGAGGTTGTGTTGTTATTCATGGACATCGTTTGAAATCTGTGATTGCTGCTCATTTTTAGCCTAATGTTGCCTAAACCTGTCTAAAGAATTAGTTAAAATTGTCACCCCCAAAATGGTCACTACCATAATATATGGCAAAGTTTAATTACATTTAATTTTTCAAACACATAAATAATTATCGCTTCTATTTTATTATTAATTATTTTCCGAGGAGAAGCTAAAACGCCCACAGAAAAGAAAGGAAAGACAAAGTGGGCGTAAAAAAAGTAAAGCCCAAAGGTTGCTGCAGGGTTTTTGAATAGCTTTCCTCACTGCAGATCTTTAGCAGGCTTCCCTCTGTTCAGGGCTATACTGTAACACTTGCTACTTTCAGTCGGAGTGTGTCCCCTCACAGCAAGAAGGTTTGAATCCAGTCTGTGGCCTTCCTGTGTGGTTTCCATGTTCTATCTGTGCATGGTTCTCTGCAGGTACTCTGACTGACTGCCACAGTCCAAAGACATGCATGCTGTTGTGCATTAACATCTGTATTTTCACTATGATGAACAAACGCAAAAAGATCACCACGGTCAGGTATTTTATATGAATTAAAAGCACAAACATGAAAATGAATTAAATGGAATTTTAAAAATTTCATTATACATTAGTCTCATGTGCACACACACAAGTTACATAGGTTAGAAGCTGGTAAGAGCAGGTGTATTATTAAAGTCACATGGAATGACCACCAAGTCCGAAAGGGGATTTTTCTACATGTACAATAACATAATGAGATCTAATGGCTGACATGTATCTTACTGAATCTTACCAATAAGGTGCACAGGTCCCCTGTCATATAAAACTGGTGGTGTTAATTAACAAACTTGGAGGGCTGCAGATAATGAGGCTGTTACTTTTTACTGTGCAGGCGTATGTTTACTGCTCGATGTGCTTTTGACAAAAGTGGCGTTTCGCTCCAGTGTCACAGCCCTCCTGCCAGACGCCTGGTTCAGTTCACTCATGTCCACCCCTGAATCTAAACTGGTTTCTCGACTCTCAACCGGCCTCCGTCTCCTCTGCTGCTCTGACACAGCGTAATGGATCTCAGCTGCGGGCTTACCCTCCAGTGAGACGAACCAGGCCCGAGGCGGCTGATGTGGGCAGATTTTGGACTGTTCGTGCAACGAGTGCCTGTTGTTTAAGATTTTATTTAACGTCCCTGGCACTGACACGGACTCTGGGAGTCTGGGTGTGTTGCTGGAGGTTGCTGTCTGAGAGCCATCTGAAATTCCAAGCTTGTCTTCAGCTTCTACTCCCTGATTCTGGGTTTCAGAGGGACCTTTTTTCTGAATCTGGGTGAAGCTGTCTTTACTCAAAGGGTCTGGGGCAGCCCCATTTGAAGCCCCTGCACGGGGCAGGGTGGCTGATTTGCTCCACTGGGCCTTCTCTGGTTGCTCCTCCAGATGGAAGAAAGCTGGAGTGTGAAGAATGGCGACAGGCTGGTTGTAGAAGAACAAACTGTCTGTCACAGATATGGAGACTCTTTGCTCTGAAGTCCCGTGTGAGCATGCTGGATCATTCCGGTCGGTGTTCACTTCCAGCTTGTTATTCTCCAGCATAATGGCCACAGCGTTGGAGTTGGCTATGAAAGAAGCGTTGAGTCGGTTGTCCCCGTGTTCTTCAGATGACTGGACCTGAGGATGAGAAGCTTTCCTTGAAGATACCTCAAAGATATCGTCATCACACGTGGAAGTATTTTGGTCTTTTTTCATCCCCGGTAGGACCTTCTCTGCTTTACTTTCACCAGGGGAACACCTGTGGAGAAAACAAGATATTAATTAAGAAATTGGACGCATTTTAGATTAACTTTTGTAGCTGTCTATGCTCCGTGCACTTTGTTTAACTATTTTGTTCACACCTGCAGCATCTTCATAAATACTCCACTACATTAGTGTCCACGTGAACAAGAGGTTGTGAAACACACAAGGTAGAAGTGTAATTACCTGTATTGTGCAGAACTAAGTGATGCTACAGGACCAAGGCATGAATATTTGATACAAGACCTTCTGTAGAGTATTTCTGAATACTGTGACCTTTAAGTGGCAGCCCATAAAGGACGGGCTTAAACTGAAAGTGAGAGATGTGTTCTGGGATGTGCTCCCACAAACAGATGGCTGTCAAAACAGTTACATTTGGTGATTTGATGTATACCAAAACCAGAATTTTTTATCTATATATATATATATATAATATTTTACCTGCAATAACACAACGCACACAAAAGAGAGATGATAATAATAAATGTTCCACCAAAGAGAGCCATCAGGAAAAAGGAATGTCGTAGGATAAAGTCGATGGGGACGGCAAGTCCGAAGAAACCTGAGAAGACAATCGGAAGAACTTTTAACAGAAAATATAAAATGAAGGTTCATTTTGTGTCTAAGAATGTTTCCACTTTAGCTTCCTTTTCTTAGTGCAAATTAATTAAATATTGAAAATTATTATTTATTGCGTTTATCTCATTGCCTTCCATGGTTGGGAATAATTAAATTACCACCATCACAAAAGCCACTTTTATTAATTATAGCAGTACAGAAAATCTATAAAAGACCGTATCTTGCATAAAGACTTACCTCTGGTAGTTGACACAGGTGCTGCAATCCAGTAACCAAGGTGAGGTGCTGTGAACGCCCACATGAGCCTTCCATCGACTGAAGTCACCTTTCCGAGTCCTTTTCTCATCCATCCACCTGAAGAGAACCATCGCACCAACTTTTACCCTTTCCCTGCATGTTAGTGCGTTTCCGATTATGATTTGTACTCACCAGTGGTCCGGTTAAAGAACCACGCCGGAACTACACTGGAAAACTGGAGTCCGGAGCTGTCGGAAATGTCGAGGGTCATTTGTATGGGCCCACTCACATGCAACTCCGTGTCCCCTGAGAAAAGCTGCACGCTGACAGCCGCCACGGGACTTAACTCCACGCTGACATATCCTTGGAGACATGAGAAAATGTGTAAGACAGGAGTAGGCTATTACATGCTCTGGGAAAATTCTGCTCTTTTTTTCTTTTCTTGAATAAAATTTTCATGTGATGGTGCTTTAGCTTAATGCAGCTGCAGTACTTTAGTTTTAGCAGTTTATTCCTGCTTAGATATTCTGGCTAAATGAGTTCAGCTGCTTCAAGTCATTTGTGTTCATGTCTTTACAACTATAGGATGAAACCAAAGATAAATACTAATTTTTTACACAGTTGCACACACAAATTTAATTTTATCATAAAAATGATAAACAAGTACATAGAAAATGCTCGCTTTCTGTTTAAACCTTGTTTGTACCTAAATAAACAAATGTGAAGTAAATAAATATTCTATTTAAATGCAACATCTGCAGCTCCCTCAATAAGTATGTGATAATGTTTATTTTCATGTGGTTGTGGAGGTCTTCTTGCACTCATGTATTTCCCTTTTCCTGTCCCAGTACTTTTTAACACTCTCGCTTTCATTTCAGCTGCTCTTCTGTCACAGATGAGCATCCAACGTCCTTTTAGATCACATGTTTATTTTGAGACTTGCATGTACTGTGTCACATCACAGTTTTTTCCACAATGTGAAATAAAAAATAACTGAAAGAAACACGATCAAACACCTCCCATTGAGTTCAAATTCATTTTGCAGCCTTTGTTGTAGCTGCGTTTCCTTTTCTGTATAGTTTACATGATATTCTCCCAAAATCTGCATAGTTTGACTTTATGGTGACAATTTCCCCCACTGGCTGTAGCATATGCAGCAGCAAAATAAGGGGACTTGTAAGGCATTTTTAAACTGATCAGATTCCATCCATCCACAGCAGTGAAGGACTACCAACCAGGCTCAATTTCACACCTAAGACCAATCATGAGCTTTAACAGCTTACACAACTTAACCCATGCATGTCTTTGGACTGTGGAAGCAGGGAACTCCATACAGAAAGCATCCAGCCAGTGAGTGGATTCAGACCCAGCACTTTCCTACTTTTCTGCTTGCTGGCCCCAAATTGTCAGACATGATTACACCATGAGCATGAGAGAAAAATGTAATCCTGTGAGACAGCTGCAGACAGTGTAATTAAAGTCAGTGTAATTAAAACTGCATCTAAATACCTGATTTACTGCTCATGATGCCCTGAGTGTCCAGGAAGCCCCCCTGCTCTGATGTCAGCCTGGGAATGGTCAGGAAGGCTTTTACAGAGGTGATATTGCTGCTGTGCGTTAGGTTCAGCAGGGTTTTGGGAAAGCTGACGATGGGCTGGGATGAAGCATCTGCAAAATGAAATAAAACATGAAGAACATCATTTTCAGTCTAAGGAAACACATTATATCTCCCAGTCAGAGAGCACAAGAGCGTGAGCGACTTTAGCAGCTTATACAGTACCAGATGTTCTTCCAGTGATCAGGACAGAATCCTCAAAGAGCCAGATGTTCCCCTGATTCCGACCATGAAGTGATAATGTCACTGATGAAAATACTGCATGAGCGATAAAGAAGAAAGGAGGAAATTAACCCAAATTAGTGTTAATGCTGTTTTGATTTTTCCACTAGATGGCAGTGTGGTGTTCTTTGTTCAACTCTAATGTTGTCCCCTCAAGTGATACCAGCAAAGAGAAAAGTACTCTTCTGGGAGAGGCTTACAGCAACAATAGCTCAGGTTTAAAGAGGTTTCAATTCAAGGCTTTAGCTAAAAGGAAAAATGCAGCATTGCAGATGGAAGACGAGTTAAAGAGGCACACACTCCAGATGTAGGTTATAAAATAATCCCGGGTAGGTTGCAGCATCCATGAAAATCGAATTAGAAGCCAAATGCAGAAAGGTGGAAGAATCGTTGGCCTTCCACTGACATGAAAAATTGAAAGAAGAGGAAATGAATCAAAGTATTTTCTATGATTGCTTTTTCATGTTGTAATAAAAACCCTGCAATCTATTCATCTCTGCTGGGCCAGTGATGAACATAAAGATGTGATATTCAGCTCAAATAAACGACTGAATGAGCCGCTGATTTTCACAATGAGAGCTAGCAATGGATAGAAAAACATCCGCACGAAGCGCACACTGAACAGCTAACATACTTGGCATTCTGTGGGTTTTACAAGGCAGGACTGTGCAAATGTAGCCATCCTTGCAGGCCACAACTGTGACAAGCATCCCAGGGCGGTAAGGTACATGAAGCAGGACCCCGCCATCCTCCCCAGAAAGAGTTGTGCTGGTCTTGTTGTAGTTTACATAGACTTCCACCACTGCCTGGCTCAGGCACTGACGACTCAGCACATCAGTCACCTGGACCTTCAGGTCAAAGGTAGAACCTGGGGGGGAAACAGATAAATGTAGGTCAATTCTGCGAAACATGACAGTTTATTATAACCTGTAAACATTGCATGTGTAAAGTGGTAGAAATATTACACTACAGCACCAAAAAAACCCCACTTTTCTTACATTCTCTCCAAAAAAAGAACTGTGAACATTACACACTCCAAATACTGTGCTTTAATATTTCAGCAGAGGTGGCTGCAATGCTAATTAACCTGGAGGGGACCTTATTGACAGCGCAACAGGAGGGCCCTCGAGGCATCAGTCAATTAATCCCAGCAGACTGTAAAGAGAGGGACGCAAATACAAATGTTGAAAGTGGGCAATTAGTCCGGCAAAGCACGCCGTCACCACAACATTCTGCTGCATCAGCATGCAGACAGCTGCCTAGAGTACATATTTCCAATAATGTAATTCTCATGAGAGTTTCCTAATGATTACATGTTTTCAGGCTGCAGCAAGAGAATCCCATTTAGACACCTTACTCAATTAGCCACTTTCACACTGAACACCAAAGCCTAATGCAAAGGATAATAAACATCTGTAGAGAAGAAGCTCTGTAAGGTTGAGCAGCAGAGTTGAGTATGTGGGGTTGTACCCATGAAAAACGTGCCAAACCTTCTCTGCCAATGCCAAACAGCTGATTCTGCTATTGACTAATGTTTGGTGTCATTTATTGTCTTGATGATTGAATTCTGAAGAAATAAGACATGTTGGCAATTTAACAATTTATAATCCCTACAAATGTTCAGTGGGGTTCAGGTCAGGACTGCAGACAGATTACATCCTCTGCACTCCCAAATTCTGGAAGTAGTCTCTGATAAACCCCGCTCTGTGGGGGCGGGGGTCATTGTCATAATGGAGGATAGAGTTCTGTCCCAGAATGCAAAGATATGGGATTGCCACTGGTTGCAGAATATCATCTTGATGTCTCCCTGTGTTGAGATTTCCTCCAATGATGAGAAGCTTGATTGTCAGCACTTGAGGTACCAAAAGCTCAAAACAAGAGTCAAAGCAGAATAAGCTGTATGACATTGGCAGAGAAGATTTGGCAAGTTTTTCATGGGTACAACCCACATACTCAACTCGCTGCTCAACCCACAAATGCATGTTCCTTACAAATGTGGCTCCATTTAAGGGGAAATAAACAGGCTTTCTAATGGCATAAGATTTATTGCCAAGAAAAACTGTTACAAGTAAATAATCAGCCAAACACAAATGTCCTTACTTTTTGGGCTGTTTATATGATTCCTAAAATCTGCAGTGTGTTCATGCATCCATCCATCAATTTTCTACCACTTATTTGGAGCCGAGCTGTGCATCAGCCAAAAAAAAAAGAGAAAAAAATCCAGCTCACTGTTTGTTTTAATTCTGCATCATGCATTTGAGTCCTCACTCCTGTATATCTCCTGTATGTGCTACTAGAGCTGGACTGTACCTCAGCCTTTCAGATGAAAATCAGTGCTGAGTGTCTAAGTAGGCAACTGGGTGCTAATGCTCACAATTTATTTTGCTAAGTGGCAAAAAAAACAATCAATTTTGAGTTTTTACTGTCATGTTTAGCACTCTAAACACAAGCACTGAATCAGTGGAGCAAAAAAAAAGAAAAAAGATAATAATCTGTGAATCCATCTTTCTGTTAAGAAAGCTTATAAAACACAACATTAAAGCAGCACATATTTACTGAGGGGAAAAAAATCTAATGGATGACTGCACAGAATAGCTGTAAACATCTGAGCCCAGTGACCCATATCAAATTTAATAAAGTCACTGGAAAAGAAAATGCTCCAAGAGGCTTATTGTGTACAACTGCAACACTCTGCTAAGAACTGGGCAGCACCAACATCATATCCTTGATGTAGTCCCTGTTTAACACATGCACACTTCTTTCTCCCTAAAAGACATAATCCCTCCGAAATTCATTAAAGAGGTTCTACCTGCCATCTCCCCCTGGCTCCTCTCTATTGGAAATCAGTCCCTTTCATTGGGCTGTATCCCCGATTATTTTAAAACAGCAACGAATGTCCTCATCTGCAGCTCTTATACTGTATATCCCACCTTTGGGGTATTTGCTTAATGGTTTTAGTGGAAGTTCTTATCATCTATACAGATGACACACAGCTCTACTGTTATGTTACGCTTAACAACCTCAACTGTTGATTTTCTCCTACCTTGATTATTGCAATTCACATTTTCATGCTTATTTCAGTCCTCCATAGCCCATCTCCAATTTGAGCAAAATTCAGCATTCACATATCACACCTATTGTTGGATTCCTTTTGGGATCCTAGTAAAATTCAGAATCCACTTTAAAATCCTGTTATAAGCATATGAAGCTCTACATGGAGAGGCCGCTGCTTATATATCAGACCTCTCCGATCCTCTAATCAGGGCCTCCTAACTGTTCCACCCTTTCATTTTAAAAGCAGCAGAGATGGTGCTTTTGAGGTTATGGCGCCTTCCTCAGCCTATCAGGTCGGCTGAGTCTGTGATCTGCTGAAAGCACATATTTATAGGTTCCCCCTGATCTTTGCTCTGTCCTTCCAGGCCATTCTTTACATCTATTGGCTGGTATGTAATTGTGTTTTTGGTTCATTACATGTATAATATGTATGGCTCGTAATCAAACTGAAGCACTTTGTAACTCTAGATTTTGAAAAGTGCTTTATGAATAAAGTTATTATTATTATTAACTTTGCTTCCTGGACCTTAATGCCCTGTGATAAATAATATCAACTGAGCTGTACCGCTATCAAATCCAGGAAAGTGAGTTTGGGATGCCATAAATATCAGCAGCTGGTTCATCATCAATTCTGTGGTTATTTTTCACCAGGAGCTCATAAAAATGCCTTCGTAAGACTTTTTTATTAGTGGCTAAGTGTTGCATTACTGCTACAGCAGTGATCTTAATGCCATAACCATCTTTCTGTAATGGTGACAAAACCACAGTGACAGTAGCAGCGGATGAAATTGCTGCTGCTTTGATTGCTTATAATCCTGTTTCTAAAGGCGCTGCCAAAGGTTTACTGAAAACTCATGAAGCTCTATGCGACCAGCTTTCCCAGTGTTTCACCAAGTGCCAAAGCCAGATAACCACATCAAGCCATATCACTGCCCCGAACAATTCTCTTTGATCAGAGGCAGACAAATGCCTAGAGCTTCCTGTTCTCAGCCCCAGTGAGAAACAAACATGTCCATTTGGCTGTTTTACTGTCGACCCACTGAGATGCTTACACCAGTGCAGATGGACACGGGGAGGCTTGTTTTGCGAGAGGCAGCCTCCTCTTCGTGTGTGTTATGCCATCGTGGCTAAGCATAACAGAAGGGGGTCACTAAAAGTGGAGTGGAGGTGTTTCGTGCCAGATTACTATAATCTCCCCTTTTGGCGAAGTGAACCAGGTTTATGAAGTGGGCCGTCTGAGGCCGCTGAGTGCACATGAGAAATGGCTTCCATATTGCGTGTGATGTGGCTGGAACAGTGTTTATCATCAGGAACAGAAAAGTAGTAAAAAAACATCCACAGAGCTTTACTTGACAAATATGTGGAGATTTGACCAAAAATACAGTCAAATTAAAAATCATATCTTCTTGATCCACAAATGAAGGCAATGGATTTTAGAGTTGCACGGTAACAGTGATCACTGAAAAGTCGCAGGCTAAACAACAATCAGAAAACTACAGCAAGGAACACAAACATGTTGACTGGTCAGTTTTGTGAGACCAGACAGATGGTCCCACTGGGACTTATCTGTTGTGACCCCTCCTCCCCCACACTCGTGTGTATGTGTGTTGGAATTAGGCCATATATTCCACTGATGGGGAAAAACACAAATGAACCTTTCGATATGTGGGCCAAAGCAAGCGTAAATCAGCAATATCAAACCGAAGAGAGATTTGAGACAATAATAATGGGAAAAAAAAAACTGTGAGGTTGGGGGGGGGGGGGGGGGGGGGAAAAGGAGAAAGGGGGGGGGTGTAGCTAA
>VOQJ01000283.1:59071-77691 GCA_015052665.1 Apistogramma diplotaenia | reverse complement strand
TAGGAGTGGTCACACAAAAAAGAAAAGTGAAAAAAAAGAAAAGGGGGGGGGGGGGGGGGGGTGGTGGATGATAAAATGTGGCTACGACTGATGCCGCTGATATTCACACCAAGCAAAACAAAGATCGGAAATTATAACAATGGCAGATCCACAGGGAGCTAGGGTTTGGCATTTAAGAAGTTTCACAGAAGCATCACCTTTAAGTAATACCTCCGTTTCATCTAGTGTTAAACATTTAGCCTCATTCACACCTGCAATCACTTGTCTAAGTAGTAAATGTTGCCAACACACCAATGAGGAAGCTTAGTCTCTTTTTTTAAGTTTCGATTATCCTGAACTGTGCAACTGAAAAGAGTCGAGATCTTCAGAGATCCTTAAACTCAGTGGCTCGTACAGGACACGTGTTCTAATAAGCATGATGAACTCAGAGTCATCCATAAGTTGTAAGTCTAAGTGAGCTTGAACAAAAATGGGTAGAGACGGAAGCACACGGGTGTGTCATCCTGACTGTCACACACAGATACTTCAGCAGTGACAGCTGATAAATGTTTAATCTGTAAGCATTTATTGCAGGGGTGCATACCACAGGAACAATCACATTGTTCAAACAAACTTGCTTATTACTCAGTGGCTTTCAAGCAGCTCAACACAGGGGAAAACACATCTACTAAAGACATAATAGAATTATTATTTGCTAATATTAATCTGTGTTTAGAGAGAAGAGGTTTGGAAGCATATAGCATTTGATTTTAGTTTCTATAAAGGGATGAATCCTCTAATAGACATCTCTAACCAAACATTAAATGTGCCATAGTTTAAAAAGAATTCCTGTGTTGTAATTTGAAACTGTTACATATAGAAGGGTTTGCAAAAATGTTGCTGTGGTGAAATATAATGTTTAAGTATTATATATTGACGAGATGCATTCGTTTCTTCTTCTTTTCTTTTTTGGCAACATTCACCTTCAAATAATTTATAATATATTCTGTTATATACAGTTGGTTTTTAATAAACTTTGCAAATCTGAGATGAAATGTTAAAAAAATACAATTGTGGAAGAAAAATGTTCTGGATGCATCAAAGAATATCAGAAATGTGATTCACAGAGTTTTTATCTTTCACCAATGTCATATATTCTTTGTAATACCACACACACACACACACACACACACACACACACACACACACACACACACTTTCTTCCTGAATGCAGACACACTTCAAAATGAGGTTTGTGCATAACTACAAACACTAGCTCGAGGAAAAAAAAAATTATAATAAAAAAAAAAACAGGGAGGGGAGAGCTACAGTGGATGTTGCAGAAAATAAAAAAAACCTGCAACAGAGCACACGAGAGAGTCTGAGTATTGAGAGCTTCAGCTGACTAAACTCATACTTCAGATTGTGGACCTCAACCAGTGGGATGCACACAGACGCACAATGCGAGGCACACGCTGCTCATTCATCCCTTTAGTCTCACAGAATATATTGATCCTCCTTCCATCTCAGCCTTTATAGTCTGTGGGTTGCAGTTTGTCTAATTGTGCTTGGCACGAATACCTTTTAAGTAGGTTTTCCAGCGCCTGACCACATCCTTGAAGATGGGGGAGTTGTCTACAGACGCCAGCAGCTGTAGCTGGTTAATGTGTGTTGTGTGATAGTCCCAGCGGGCCAAGTTGGGCGCAGTGCCCAAAATGAAGTGACGCAGGTCGTAAATGCTCCCAGACCCGGTGTCAAAGAGCGGCAGCATGGCCTTCAGTGACTCCATGCCACGGCTGAACAGCTGCCCTGCCTCCCTGCCGAGCTTCTCTCCAGCTGTCTCAGTCAGGTCATAGAGTCCCAGCAGGGAGTAGATGAAGCCGTTGAGGACAAAGGAGCTGGGTGTGGTGGGGTATTCTTCATACCAGTCATATTTGTTCATGAAAACAGCTTTGACCCCATGTTGCGCTGAAGGCACCTTGTAGGGTCCCACTGCCTTGAGGGCAGCATTGAGGTACGCCTGGTCCTTAGTGAGGAGGTAGGCTCTCACAAGGGTGGACATGGCCTGGCCCTGAGCCATGGCCGAGTACCATCCGGGCTCTAGAGGTCGGAAGCCTTCGCCTAGTTTACGGGTGACCATGATAGGCCACCCCCCTCGCTCGTCCTGGTTGCGCAGCAGCCAGTCGCTGGCAGCAAAGAAGGCAGCCATGTGGGCAGTGGTGGAGATGGTGATGTTGTCAACAAAGCCACGCCCATGTAGGACCAATCGCACCACACGTCTGGGCATAATCTGAGAAGAGACCATAAATGAAGGGAATTGGGACATTATTTAGTTTAATTTCTGCATACTGCACATTAAGTTTTCACAATAACATTAACACAAAGAAACCCTTTGACACAATACAAACAGCAAAAAACTGTAAGCAGCTTTCTTAATAAACGAATTAAAATGCAGCTTAACTTAAGGCCGAGTTTCAGGCTGCAACACCATAAATAGAATCGTGTTTATTGGATATATTCTTTATGTACTCCATCTCTATAAAATAAAGAAAGTAGTCATTTCTACATACTGCAGTATGATTTCTACACCACATTCACTTGGAGGCGATGTCTCAAAATTAAGATTCGTTACATTTGAGCAGCTTAAGCAGGGAAGCAGTTTTACTTTTAACCTGAACAATGACCACTGCCAGTTCAAATAATCAACTAACTGTTCCAGCTGCAAGTACAGTCATTGGAGCACAAACATTTCATCAGAAGTACTTTCAGAACCAACGGTTTGAGTTAAACAAACCTTTGTGGCCTTAACGGCCTTAGTGTTGGACAGCCCGACGCCCTTCCTGAGGTCAGTGAGCAGATCCCGGGTCAGAGTGCTCCAAGTGGTTCGCGGCCCAATCCCGTAGGTGATATCACGGTCTCTGAAGGTGATGAGCTGCATGCTGGTCACGTAGTGGATTGTGAAGGGTGGGCCCTTCTCTGTGGTTTCAAGGATTACAGATATGCTGCCGTTGGAGACAAACTTGATGTCCAAGCTGAGAATGAAGTCTTTGGAGTTGCCCAGCTGGAGGGACAGGCCTTCAGAGGAGTCTGAAGTGATGGGGGGTGAGAGGGTGGGTGCAGCAGATAAATGAGACAAAATTGCAGGAGGAAAGATATTTAACAGCATTTATTCAAAGGCACTTTGTCAGGGAATTAAAAAAAAATCACTAACCTCATTTGACTGATTTTAAAAACTTCTAATGATTACTGGGTGACGGACTATTTTTGGCTTACTGGAAGCTTTTTAATCTGAGTCTCTTTTAATAGTCTATCTTGGTATATTTATATAACAGCTCGTATTTTTTTTGTGTACTGCCTAATTTCCATGTTCTCGAATGATCAATCACAATGAGCCTACTTTAAAATTAATCACTGGTCAAAACCTTACCATTTTTACCACCCTGGGTTTTATATTATTACCTGTGTGATGTGCCATGCTGTCTCTCTGTGTGTGTATGAAGGAGAGCTGATGTGCACACACACTGAGACAAGCTTCTCATGAGATGTGCAGTACAGATGTGTCACTGCACACTGAGCCTAATGAGGAGGACAGAGAGGAGAGGGAAGGCACTGTGGAGAGGAATAGAGGAGCAGCGGGAGGGAACAATAGTGAAAGAAGAAGCTGATGCATTGCAGCAGCTTCTCCATTTGCATCTGCACATCGCCTCCCGTCAAAAGCTCAAAGTAGAAACTCAGTTTGCACACTGCCACCTCTGACACTGTGTCAGCTGTGTGCCTGTATAGTTCAGCAACTTCCAGCTCTGACTTTATTTCAAGACCCTGAAGCATCATGCGGTGATCTCTGCTCTGGCCTTACTATTTGGTGTGCACAGAAAAAGAGGAGAATGTTTTCTAATCAAAGCTCCCCCAAGGATAAAGAAGAGAAAAGGTCAAGAAGTCAAGGAAAAAGAGAGTAATGGAGTGATGGCTCGCACAAGTGCTCTTAAAGCCAGCCCTAAACCGTTCAGAGTGAAAATGAGCCAATAGTGAGGAGACAATTGAAATCAGAAGACAGAGATCTCACATCACATAAGTAGAGAAAGCAGAAGCAGATGAGGCCAACTGAGACTCAAAGACAGTCGATCAGGAAGAGAATGAAGGAGAGAGACAGTCTGGCAGGGGCCTCTGGACGACTACGGCTCTTTAATGCACTCATAAATCCATTACTTAAGGCAATGCAGAGAGTAAGTGGATTTGTACTCTGGCCCTGTGATTACTCTGCCATCAATAAAGGATGGGCAGGGAATATAGACGAGATTCCACCTCCACCGCTCGGGCTCCCTAGCTGTTTAGCATTAAGTCTGGAGATAGAGATGACACGCAGCTCGAAATATGTCCGTGTAAATCACGCTTGTATACATGACTGAGCGGGTGAGATGAGCACTTGAAAGCATGCACGGCGCCTGCTGTACATGTGCAGATACAAAAGACGTGACAAGTGACAAGGCAGCAGCCGATGGAAGTGCAATTTTTTCCCCCCCATCACTCTCTGTTTGCTGCTACCTTGGAAAGTTTTGTCTTTAATGCTGCAAACTGTTATTTATTTCGTTTTTCCAATATTGATTATTCAGTCAGTTTCTTTTATGAAGTGTGAGAAAATTCAGCTCTACAACTAAGGTGTGCAATTCCCCTGCACCATTCTTCTTTGAAACTTTGTGTTATTTTGCATGAGGATTGTGAGTGAACAGCCTTTCTCAAGTCCACAGTAGAAACTCTTCATAAATGCTCAGTCACAAGAGACACGGCTGACTTTGATGTCAAAAGATAAAATCCTAAAGATTTTCATGAAAACCACACGGCTGTCTGCAAAACCACCTCAGAGTATTTACATGCAGTGTAATCTCTCAGTGTACTGGTGGAGTCCTCCATGATGAGATCAGATTTCCTAATAATCCACAAAGGACTCAAAGAAAAATGGTTCACGGATGTGACCCAGTGCTTCTGCTTTTGATACCAAATCCACTGTTTACAGTTCACTCTCCTTCACTTCTATCAGAGCTGTATTAAGCTGCTCCAATGCAAATGCCACATCTCTTATTTCTGCAGCTTCACATTCAACCATCACACTGGAGGTGGCTGACTGTTCATCAAAAGAATACACACAACACAGGACTATGGCAATTGAAAAAAAAAGTGTATAATATATATTCACAAGGATCTAATGGAACAAGGAGCCGCTGCTGGAACGTGAATGAGCCCCACTGTTGCTACTGTAAACTACAGTTCAAAGCATGAAATCTGATTGTGGTTGCAGTTATTGACTGACATATTTATTACAACAGTATGACTGTGTTTGGTTGCAAAGGGGAAAAATATTCTTAAAAAGATCTTTTCTGTTCATGAAGTTAGAAAAAAGGTAAAGTAAGCTGACTGTAGTTCAGTGAAATGAAACAAAGTAGGATCACTAAACCTCCTGTAGCTGGTGTTAGCGGTTTCTCCTCTGCTTACACTAACCTCACTATTTACCAAACTAAAACTGTGGCCCAGTACTCTGGGATCATGTCACCCACAATGATAATTTTATTAGTACTATTGCTATTAGTCTGCCATTTCTTATGAGTCACACAGTGTTTATGTAACAAACCTGGGAGTTGCATGTGCTTGCTGGTATTTTGCCAAGGAAATAGTCTGTTTTATCCAGTCTGATCAGTACAGTAGGCCTGAAAACGCAGACACAGATTTAGGCTAACTGGCTTTTCCTCGACTCAACCAGCGGTGGAGGATGACTGGCTGCGGCCACAAAGGACGGCCCCGTTCATGCTAAAATTCAACAAATGTGTCCTGCAGATGCCGGCACAGGGGTGTCACAACGCACTACAAAATCTATTTTTCTCTGATGGTGTGATTCCACCTTATCGGGGGAACAAAACGCATTTCTGAACCATCAACCAACCGCAAGGGTATTGAGAAAATAAAGGTGCTCAGTGGCAGGCAGTGTTCAGGCAGGAAAGTGCAGATGGTGGATGGTAGGTTATTATCAGGGGACAGACGATTGATCCAGTTGTCAGAGGCTTGGAGAGATTGCTCAACACTCGTGCCCTAGATACAGTAAGGAGGGGGAAAAAGACGACTCCAACAGGAAGAAGAGAGTAGGAGGAGGAACTGTAGGGAGGCAGAGACGGAAAGAAAAACTGACAGCAGAGGAAGAAAATAAGGAAAGTTTGATGAGAGACAAGAATAAGGCATCGTAATGGAATAGGGAAATATGACTGCAATGTTTAGGAAGCACAAGAGTGCTGAGGGGTGATAAGTGGGTGGAAATAAGTCAACAGAGGTGGAAGACTGACAGAAACCTAGAGTAGACAGGGAAGATTAATGGAGAATGAAGGCTGCTTAGTGAGGGCTGAGAAATGATGACGATAACATGATGTCAAGGTAGGAAAGCGCAATAATGATGAGCTGAGCTTTGAAGCAAATTGAGCAAGTAGCAGAGGGAGAGAAAAAAATGTAGATGATGGTAAAAAAAGAAAGAAATTGGTGATGATGAGAGGTTGAAAGTGGAAGAATTAGGCGGATGGGAAAATTACAGTAGAGACAGGAGCTCGGTAGAGGATGGAGAGAATGTCCTGAAACATCAGCAGGAGATCAGTAGAGAATAAAGACAGCTCACAGTCAGCACTGGGAATAAGATGTTGACTTCTCCCAATCCCCAAAATAACTCTGCCAGCTATCTCCTGGCCTTGGTCAGCTTAAAGCTGCAAAACTAGGCCAGATCTCTAATCTTTACTGTAATAAACAGTCTGATGAGCTGAACCTTAATTTACCACTCAGAAATGCACAATACTGCTGTGTGTCCTGTGTTTCAATACACATCCACCGCACATTCCTGTTAGGCTGAAAATTTTACACAAGGCTGACAGCAGAGGGCCTGCGTTCACACAACTACTTACAAGTGATTAAAGGCCATCTCCAGTCATGTCTATAATTTTAAATAAATTAGTATATTTTGTATACAGTCTGGTCATGTGTTAAAGAGCCACACCAATTTTTAAGACAGATACCAATTTGACGACTGAAAAATATCAGCCATTGTCACAACATGTCACCGATTATTCGTTTACGCTCTGCCCGACTCTACACAGATTAGTTGATTGTTGTGTTTGCGCTGCCAACAGGGAAGTTGCAAAATACCCTCTGGTGGACAAACTATGCAACATCAATCATAACATGTTTGAAGGGTGTTTCTTAACTTTTTAAATGTTCATTTACTGGCCAATACTGATATACTGGAAAATAGTTAATATTGGCTGATATGCTGTCCCTGCTGACATTTCACTCAGATTCCAGTTAACTCTAGCAGGACTTTAGACACGTAATGGTAATGGCTAAAGGCAAAATTTGGACTTGGACTCTAGGGCTGGGCCATATCATATCATACACGATAATATCGGTAAAAAAAATCTTGCCCGGGAAAATAAATGATATCATGATACAGCTGGGATAGGCTCCAGCACCCCCACGACCCCGAACGGGATAAGCGGTAGAGGATGGATGGATAAGCTAATTTCATTACGTAAATACGTCACCCCACCATGCATCGGATTACACTCACGTGGGTCATGCAGCGACATTCAAGCTGTAAAGGTATAGGCAAACACGGCTGAAAACGTTATTGCTGAAGAATTAAATTCCAAGAAAGGAGGTATATCAGAGCTACAAACAAGCAGATACAGAACAGACCGCAGTAATATGCAAGAAGCCTGTCAGTGCAGCAGCATGGCATCGCCGAATCGCTGGCCAGCTGTACCCCGTATGATAAATCAAGCAAGCATTGTAAATTTATTACCCGAGCTGTCACAATTTCTAAATAATAGAAGGATAATTTTTATTTGTTATACTTTGAGACTGAATACTTTACTAAATAAAGTATTTGGAGCAAAATTAACCATTTTTTTTAGTTTTTATATAGTATTGCTAAGTGACCTGGTAAGTTAATTTTATCAAATGAGTAACTATGATTTCGGGATTGTGGGGTTGTTATATCGAAAAATTTATCGTTATCGTTAAAATGCTCTGAAATATCACGATATTATGTTTGAGCCATATCGCCCACCCCTATTGGACTCATCCAAATGGCAATGACAGCCCAAGTACCTTTGCCATTTCTTTGCTTACAATAGCTCAGGGATCTAACATTTAAAAAGCTCATCACTGAATCACTGAAATAAGATGCGCTAAAGAGCGAGTGCTTCTGCTGCAGTGTTGTCTTTGATAGTCAATTAGTGTTGATGGTTATTGTTTTATTAACATTTGTGTAAATGTGTCTCCTGTGAAGCAGCAGGGTGTCACTACATGTGTGTATAAAGATATTACATAGAAAAAATATTTTTATTCAAGTTTTTAATAAAACAATGTATATAGTGCTGAATATATAATTTATAGATTTATACATGAAACATCTTACCCTATGCATGATTTCAGGAAAATACTGAAATGTTTTTTACACTAATTTTACGTTTAAAATGGTGAACTCGTGGTGTACACTCAATCATTTTTATTAACAAAAACTGAACAATTTTTCTGAGAACAGTTTCAATGGGAGCATCTGTGTTCACTAGTTTCTTTTAACAGTGTTAAATCCAGCAACTGCAGTGCTACCTGCAACTTCATCTGAAACCAATCAAAGGAAAATTGTTAATTTAGAAAAAAACCCTTAAATACCATAACGTTTGTCCTTCTAGAAATCATCTAAAACTAAGAACAAAGCTATAATCAAGGCCACATTAATCAGGCAGCAGCTAAATCCCTTTTCTGTTGATTTGCCAACTCACAGAATTAACATTTGCAAGAGTTGAGTAAATATTTCACACTCTTAAACAATTTTGGCCTAAATATGCATGTTTGCAATTGTTCAGGCATACATTGATGGACACATAATAACGATGCAGTTCTTGGACCAGCCCCCCCGAATGGTGCCACGTCTCTTCTCACTCAACCACTCAGTGAGAATTAAACTGACTTGCTCAAACTTGCGGTATCTGATTCATACCCACCGCATGTTTCAGCCCTCAATAGAATTGTGTTTGGAACAATGAAAGGAACGAAGTGGGAGACTCTCTTTTCAAATTTTTTCCCTCTTTACAGATCAATTTTTAGATGCATAAGAGAGAAGGCTGCACACAAACAACTATAGAGTGTGAGCGAGGCTGGAGCAGAGTGTCCTCAGTTCCATATGAGCGAGTGAGCCGAATGAAATTAGATTCCTCATAGTTGAAACTGTGCGAAATGGCAGGAAGGACAGTGCCATTATTCAGTCTGTTTTATTACAAGTGATGAAATTCTCCATTTTCTGAAGGCCTATTAACTAAGCACTTATGGAGAAATAGGCAGTATGTGTTAATATTCATCAGTCTCTGCTGCAGTTCTCACTGAAACCCTCTACAACAAAACAAAGAAAAGGTTTTCAGTGGCCTTCATGTCTAATTGATGCCTGACTTATCATGAGCCTTCATATATTATTAATCATACAGTTTATTATGATACTGCTTTTAAATTAAGCAATTAAAACAAACTGTTGATCGATATCAAAGTCTGGGGAACAGTGATTAAAATTATTAATAAATCACTTCTGACACTGAAAGTTATCTGATGACCACTAAGCGACACCAGCTTGCCACTGCAGAATAGTGAGCTACCACTCGCTGAGCGGCTCTGAATACTGGAGAGCCCGAGCCCCTGCTAATGTAGTAGACAAGTGAGCTTTAAGCATATGAAAGTAATATGGTCTAAGTGTTATTCTGTTGATATTCTGCACGTGTTTATTAACACATGCAACAAAAAGCCCCATACAGACTAGTGAACATGTACTTTATCTCATGAACAGTCTAAAACAAATACATTATATAGTGTTTGCTAAAAGCAGCCGGGCCTGGCAGGAAATGATAACACCTTTTTAAATGGTATATGTTTGTGTGAAAAGGTGACATAAAAACAAGTCATTGCAAAGAGCACAACGACCAAAGTCTACACTTTTATTTCGGCTGTGACCGAAAAAGACTATTAAAGTTCATTTTAACAAGTATATTTATGATTAGAAAGAAAAACAGAATCTGTAGCACCAGCTGGAATTTCAGCATCTGATTAGTGGAACAAAATCGGATGAAATGTGTGCTTCCTTAACCATCACACTTTCTAAGAATATCATTATGCTGTAGGTCCACTGTCAAACCAGACAGTCTGCCAGTACACTCTTGCTGTGGCGCTGACTCACTGCAGACTATCATCCTGTCCTCGGGGTATGCTTGCTACAGCCACAGTTAACACGAGATAAGCTGCTTGCCCTGAGGCCATCCGGGCTAATGGAAGGCTTAAATACCTGGAGCGCTGAACTGCCGCACGGAGGTAGGTCTGCTCTTGTCATGGACACGGCTGAGGCTGCAACCTTTTGGTACACTCCAGGGCGCGTTGTTGGCGCGGCTGTCCCTTTCCTCGGCTGTGTCGTAGACCTCCATGTGGGGAGCGCGCTCAGTCAGGTTTTTGCTGTAATGGCTCAAACCGTACTGGGCAATCTGGATGGCATAGAAGTAGCCCTGAGGCCCCCATTGAGTGGACAGAGGCACGCCTGCGTGGAAAGGCAAGAGGCAGAAGAGGTGGAAATTGATGTTAAACAAACACTGAAAATGACCTGATAAACAGGAAGTGTTTTTCCACTGGCTGGAACTTTTACAGTACAGAAATGCTTCTTAATTTTAGCTGTCGTGACAAGCTGGGCTTTCTTTTAAGCTCTTCACAGTCCATTTCAAGCAGATGTTCTTTTCAATTCTTTGGTTTTTTTTAAATTTTGTCGAGGAACGACTAAATTGTATAAAAAGAAACTGGTCCAAAATTAAATATTAATACCAACACTACAAATTTTAAAAAGTCTCATTTACTGGAGACTGACTAGGGCCATTGAAACAGATTAATTTAATACACACACACAAAATAACAACAGTAAAACAAAAAGACTAGAAAATAAAACCACCAGCTACAGTAAACGATTGGACGATGTGGTGAAATTCAACCTAATCTATCGCATTTCACTGGAGGCGAGCTTCCCTGTGCATACAGCCAAAAATAACTCCTAGCCAGAAGAATCACTCTGATTAACAGATAGCTCGTTTTAAGACCTTGTGACAGGAAATGCACACGTGCTACCCAAACCCCATCCTTCTGAGAAGAAAGTAATAACCTGAGATTAGGGCTGACAATACACCGCCTCCTTCTGAGCTAATCATCGCTGCATACATAGCCGGTCCATTTCAGTATCTGTTCTTGTTCCTACACTGTGAACGTCCAGCTGCCTAACACCAATTCAGGAAGAAACCTCATTCTTTTTATGACTGAAAGGATGGCAAATGTCTAATTTTATAATAATGACAGCACATTTTAATGCAGCTCACAAAACAGCAAAAATGGGGATAAAAGAACAGGCAATTTCATCTGCAGTCAAAAACAAAGGATGATTATTCAAAGCAACGTAGAAAGGAAACTACACACATAATCTGGTCAAGTAGGATCACACAGTGGAGTATTTCAATTCTTACTGCTATTAAATATACAAAAACAATCATACTGCACAGTTCTTAGACCTTCTCTAATTATTTTCTCTTTATTTAACACATAATTCTGCCTTTAACTTGGCAGCAAGAAGATTAATCGAAACCTACGACCCCGATTGATCTGCCGCACAGGGTTCCCAAACAACCGCTGCACCAGGAGTTAACGCAGCAACAAGGACTTATTGATGCTCTATTCAAAAACACAAGTATTAGTAACCAATGGCTGCCCATCCATTACAAAGCACAGAGGACTGACTGTATGTTCCTGAAGAAGTGCATGTACTGTCTTTACTTCTGCACACAGAACTTCATACAAATAACTCTGAGATTAATAGCTTAAATTTCACAGACGGTATGTGCATAAGTGTGAAGAATTATTTCAGACAGAATTCTTCTTCTTAACTGCAGACTGTCAGTCACACTGACAAGCAGAAAATGTGGCACGATTTTCAGCTGCTCCCTGCAGTGTTTCCAGTGCAGGCCAGCCACACATTCGCTCCAATCCACAAAGGCTTTTTCCACGTGCCTATAGTCGGTCCACTTTTACAAGTCAACGTGACAGAAGTGGCCATCAATAAGTTGTGTAAGCAGTCCGTCCTTTCTGCAGCAGGTCAAGCAGAGATGAAGCTGTGCATTTTTTGTACCACTCAATTACATGGCTTAAGCCCTGTGAGGCATGCTTAAATTAACAGTTTTGTGTTCTAACAACTTTATCATGGCACACTTAATTTTCCTTGCCTTGAAAAGGTCGTGCTTTAGTGGGTCACAACATACGCGACTAAAATATTTTTAATAGCCGACATTAATCGGGGGCAGTCTGCTTCAATAATTACGTGTCATCTGACTGCTCCAACCGTCCGCCTCCTCCTCTGAATTTCGGATGGCAGTATAAACAAGTTATGAGGCTCTGAACAAGATCGTGTGATGTCTGATTCAACCCGATGATACACTGAGCACATAAAAGCTAAACATTAAAATAAATTTAAGAGATAAGCATAAAGAACGGGGTAATGCCCCAAGAACTGATAATTAACCCATCGGTTTTTAAACAGAGCCCAAAAAGACAAAGGCACACAGTTGCACATTCACTCAAACTTCCATTGCAGACCTTACTCCCTGCCTGGCTTGTTACTGGCATCTCTCTTGACAACTTAAGAAAAATGACTGTCAAAATCCTAACACTGTAACACTGTGCTAGCACCACGTAATCCATATGGAAATGACTGTTAAGCCTCCATATATTTTCCTGACTCCAGAGAGCAGACTTTTCTGAAAGTATAAAAAACTAGGTCTGCAAATTCCAGTAGGCTCTAAGGCTTGACATCTACTAGAATATATATAGAAAAGTGAAAGAAAATCTTTTTGTGAAGTTTTTTCTACTTTTTTAAATGCAGGCTTTGTTTTTGACCTCCAGCAGGTCAGAAAAATGTAAGCTCTGCGGAGCAAAATGTTTATTATAAAACAGTGAATCGCTGCCAGTAATTTGTATTTTGAAAGGTTCGGTTGTTATGCTGAACTCACAGTGAATTCGTGCACTTTTGCAGATTTGAGCTTTGTCTAAATGGAATGTTTTTTGATAAACCACCTCAGAATAACTCACTGTCAAGTGGGCCAAAGTACACTGATGGAGAAAATTCAGCATGAAGCTAAAGGTAAAGGTGTTTTCCTCAGGAGTTGGTGGTTGCCTAAAGCAGAGCTAAAGAAAATAAATATATCTCTGAATATTCAAGTGCCTACTCTGTCAGTTTGTCAGAAACATGATGCCAGTGGGATTTTCATGTTGCTCTTTTTCTGCTGTGTGCTTAAATAAAGTAGAAAATGGTTGCTAACAACTTAATAAATGAATGATATATTAGGACTACATTTCTGTGAGGTTTTGTGGTGCATTTCTACTTTCTAATGGCTAAAGGGCTTAATGCAGCTTTAACATTTGACGTATTTCAGCTGAATACATCAAGAAGCACTTAGGGGAAATAATGCTCTATTTATTCTGGTGGACAATACAATTTCTGCAAGCGTTTATAAGAACTGGCTCTAAATCCAGCATAGACTGTAGGTGGATGCTACTGGATAATTACACAGATCAGAAGAAAGACTCCAAACAGTATTATCATTTAATCTGACAAGACACAGATGGCCAGTCTCGATAGCCAGGGATCAGCCTACCAGGGCCTCTGCCCGTGGCCATCACCCGACACACATTGCACCTGAACCCTACAATGCCTCTCATGGGCCTACAGGAGGGTGGGACCAGGTCTCCTCTTTTGGGTTGCACTCAGCTGGGCATCACAGGCTAATACCTGGCCACCAGACTAGCTCCCATGCGTTCACTCCCCAGGCCTGGCCTCCAGTGTAGGGCCCCGGTAAAGCTATGTTGGACAGCTCCCTCAGTCTCCCCAGGAAGGTCTATGCCAGGGTGCTGGAAAGGAGGGCCTGTCCGTTATTTGAACCTCAGATTCAAGAGGAACAATGCTGTTTTCGTCCTGGTCGTGGAATGCTGGACCAGCTCTTCATCCTCTTCATGTGTCCGTGGGAGTTTGTCCTTCCAGTCTGCATGCGTTTTCTGTACTTGGAGAAAGCATTTAACCGTGCCCCAGGGGTATCTTGTGGGGGTGCTGCAGGAGTACGGGGTCTCTAGCCTATTGTTGCAGGCCATTCAGTCCCTGTACAACCACTACGAGAGCTTGGTCCATAATCTGGCCACAAGTCGGACTCGTTTCCTCTGGGTGTTGGAGAATAAAAGCGAAACTGTCGATCAATCTACATCCCTACCCTCACCTATGGTCACGCGCTTTGGATAGTGACTGAAAGAACAAGATTGTGAATACAAACTGCAGAAATGAGCTTCCTCTGAAGAATGACTTACAGACAGGGTGAGGAGTGCAGCTGTTTGGGAGGGGCTCAGAGTACAGCTGCTGCTCCGCCACATCAAAAAGAGCCAGTTGAGGTGCTTATGGAATCTGCCTACAATACCTCCTGGACAGCTCTTGGGTGAGGTGTTCCCGGAAAAGCAAAAGTGGATGGATAGAAGTTGACAAGATTATATTGTGGCTTCCATGGAGCCACAGGCTGATACACTACAGCGGTTTGCACGGATGTCCTGGACTCTTTTCTGAGAGAATTTAGCCAAGACCACTTCTGATTTCAGAAAGTACTATATGCACAGGTGTGAACAGGTGCTAGATAAGACAGGTCATCTGTCATGTATGTATCTGCACATAGTGTGTAAGTAACCTTTAAAAGGTCATAAAACAATTACAATTTTTACAAGGGCTCTGTTTTGTGCAAATATTAAAATGTTGTAAAATGTAAAATGTTGTTGGCCTTCTCCAAGACCGCCAGCAAAAGAACAGTCCAGGGTCGAGGAAAACCAAAAAGGACAAAAAAAAGAGACAGAATGTGATTGAAGATTGTGTTATTGCAGAGCTACTTCACCTAGTGGTAGTGCCCTGGCTGTGAGAGCTTCATTTTTCTTAACTTTGGTTCTTTCGCTTAGTTTCCTTCTGACGCAGCAGGAAAAAGTGAGGTCTCAATTTCTAAACCACTAACATGAAACGGTAAACCCCACAGGAGGTGATGTGACAAGTAATGACACGTAAAATTGCAGCATTTGTACGTGCTTGCATGACTCCAACAGCAGCAAAAACACAAAGCATGAATTTGAAGAGTGACAAATTTCAGAATATCTAAAAGCCTCTAAAGAAGGTTCTGAAAAGAATTTAAAATGAACTATTTAAGCTTGTGGAGGCATTGTGAAGGTGCACAATCTGTAGGCAAGGAAGGTACTTCCATTTGTATTTCATACACCCACCACATTTAAGCGCCCTTTGTCTGCAAGCATGTAAACGCATGTTCAGGGGGGAAAAGGAAGAAGAAATCATCAACTAATACTTTTTAAAATATACTTGCATTCATAGTTGGCCTGTAAATATTTACCAGCATATGAAATGAGATGTTTTGTCCCAGATATCTGTTATCTGTTTCTTGCTGGCTACACTGGAAGCCCTGAAACACTGGCTGTTGTCCCAGGAGGCTAAATCAGGAGATGATAGCCAATGGGTTTTGTGACTGTGTCCTCTGACAATTGCATTACTTATCAATATATTCAGCTGCATCCTCTTTGTCTTGGGCTACAGCTGGCGACGGCCAGCCAGCTGTAACACAAGCGGACAGTGATGTGCTGATCGCGGTTACGTCCTCCGGCACTGCAGTTAATCAGCAGAGCGGGCGGGCCAGGTCATGAAAATTAAGATGATTAATAACATCTGATTAACAGCAGATGAGCTGTGAGTTGGTGAAATAATACATCATTAATGAGTGGGACAAAGAAAAAAAAAAGTACCACCACCTTTTAAAAATGTTTTTTTTCTTCGATGCACAAATTAGCCTCATACTTTGCTGCCAATTCACATTATTTACAGTCAGGCTACTTAATTGTGAAGTTACTATGTCATAACAGCACAAACGTCCCACTGACAAATAACATTAATGTGTGGGGATCCGTAAATGAAAGAAACAAATCTGTTTAGAGTAAGGTGGTGAGCTTGGTGCGGTTTGCAATGACCCTTCCCTCCACGGGGCCAAGAGGAGCCAAACCACATTTGCAAAATGCACCCACAGTTTATTTTCTTGGTCTGATTCTAAAATAAGATTATAAAAATGGGCCATGTAATATACTTTGCCAGGCCAGCCTGAGTAAAATTTCTATGAAAACACAAATCTCTGTGTGCCGTTAAGTAACATTTCCATGGTTAAAGGTGGTGTTGGTGTGGTTGGCATGTGGGGGAAAAAGTCTTCCATGACCTTGTTTAAGCCCCGCAGTAAGTCTGAATGTGACAGGCTAATTAATGAACAGCTATTTTAAAAATATGTTAAGTAGAACAGAGGTGTTTATGTTTATACATGTGCAGCATTAAACCATATGGAGCCTTGAGCTTATTAATTGACCTTGATAAATTGTGTATGTCTGTGCGTGTTTCTCCTCTATTCCTCCATATGAATTCAGAGGGTAAGCAGGTGCTGGTAATTAAATGCAGCTGATTAACTCATCATCAGCCAGTGTGAGCACCTCTTATCAAAACAGAAGTTTTGACAGTTTGCTGGTCTGGAGCGTTCAGGTGCGTCTTCACTGTACGATCAAATTCAAACCAAGGTCAGACTGTGCAGAGCTGAGAAACTGCAAACAGGCCAAGTGCTACATCTCAGACTACAGGCCTCAGTTAAGCATGTTAAACATTAAAGTTCACAACAGTACAATTAGTAAAAAGACTGAACAAGCATAGCTTGTTTGGGGTTGCCAGAAGAACGCCCCTTTTCTCTAAAAAGAACATGCCAGCGTGGCTTAAGTACAGAGTTGCATCTGAACAGAGCACACGACTTCTGGAACAATGTTTTTTTGGACAGAGTGGAGATGTTTGGTCATAATTCAGAGCACCACATTTGGCAAAAACTAAATACAACCACTTCATAACAACTGTCACATTGACGGTTGATGATTTGGGCTTGTTCTGCAGCCAAAGGAGCGAATCGTTTTATCTTTTTACTCCCCATGACTCTATATATGACAAATCAGCTGTAATACTGAATGAACAAATTATTTTTAGTGCTATCTATAAGCCACATTCTGCACTGGTTAGACTCTGTAAACAAGTACTTTGAAGACAATTCATCTGCTGTGAGGATACAGAACAAAACTGATTGAGAAAATAATATTAAGCTGCAGACCTAATAAAAACAAAAAAGAGAACTTGCTGAAAACCAAATTAACATAAGTTAACTGAGCCTTATAACTGTATTATTCTTTGCCACTTTGTTGAAACAAAATCTGTTAAAGAGTTTATGAAGGAATAGAAAACATTTTAAAGATGTTTCATTAAGCAGCTGTAAAATAACAAGACTGCAACATCTTTGTGTGATGGGAAAAAAAAAGACATCAAGCATTAAGAAAAAGTCAATGTGGGAATTTGCACTTTCCAATTCAGCAGCTCCAGCCACAAGTAAAAAAAAAAACTCTGTAAAATAAATAAAAAGACACTTACTGCCATGAAACGGCTCTCAGACAGTGGGTATCATTATTCATCTAGCTTACCTCTGCACCTGACATTTTGCTATAGAACACTTCCTCCTCACATTTACCTGTCACAACAAGAGCCGGCTTCATGAGTTGAAAAGGACTCAAAACTGTGCCTGACTAATCTACCTCCTGATTCTGTTATTTCCAATGAGAACAGTGATACTTTTTAATTTATAAGATCATTTTGTCGGGGACAATAAACAATATATTCTGTGTTCCAAGTCTGACACTGTTTCCTTTTTTAACTTGACAGTAAAAGAAAGATAATAAATATCTATTTTGTAATTTCAAGCGAGTACAAAGGACCACTTCTTCAAGCAAGCGGGAAACAGAACTATATTGATGACAAAGTGGTTTCAACTAATAGCCTTTTAAAATGAGCTATTGATCCTTCCTGGCCATTATCTTAAAAGGAATCTTGAAAAGAAAAAAAAACTGCTTTCAGGGTAGACCAGAGGAACATGCAGGGATGTGGCCACTTAATAGAAACCCAGCTGTTTGTATCAACACAAGGAAACGCTGACAGTGAGTGAAGAAACTAACATTTTTAACTGAGCCGACACAAATCGCATTTAACGGTGTTGGTGTTAAAGAAAAGCTAAAGGTGTCTGGAACTGGTGGCAGAGACTGAGTAGGTGCTTTTGAAACCCTGTTCACTTTCTCACGGCTTAAACAGGTAATTTACAATGTGCCTTTTTTTAAAAAATAGAAATAAGCTTAAATAAGCTAATCACTGATGAAACTGATTTTTTTGAGCTTTTTGTCTGTTTTGTCAGTGTGGGAACTGTTTTTCTTATGAGATGAGCGGAAATCTGACACTACTTGTGGAAGGCTTTGATTCAGTAGTACCTAAACAATAAAAGTAACATTAATATTCACACACATGAGCAGCTCTGTTAGGAAATGAAGACCTGAAAGATGAATGCAGTCTAAACCTAACGAACAAGCCTTACCTTCCACTCCACTGATGCACTTGACCCGGTCGCGGA
>VOQJ01000283.1:35035-57748 GCA_015052665.1 Apistogramma diplotaenia | reverse complement strand
CAAAAATCTGAACATAACCAAGAAAAACTAGTAAAAAGCTTTATGGTGAATCTCAGTTTATAAGTATCTACAGACTATAGAGTGCTCCTGTGCTTCAGTGATTCTCTCATTTGTTCATCACACTCCAGACAAACCTGAGTGAAAGCTGCTTGGAACAACTTTCCCTAAATAGATGGCACCTTGTAATTTGTGTCAAACCCTGAGTTTTGCCCACCTTTGTCTGGTGAGTAGCTGTGGATGAGTCAGACGCACCTGAGGACAAAGCTGCTACATTCATGTTGTAATTAAGACTGAACAATCTGAAGAGAACCAAATTTGGCGTGGCCTAACAGCCAAGCTGTAGATTTGTGCCAATTTTTATTTTTCCATTTTCTTTCGATTAAGATTTGGACTCAAGTCACTTGTAGTCACAAACTCCTCTGATCAGCATGTCTGCCTATGAAGCGACAGTTCAATATGTTGCCAGCTTAAGTCGACACAAAGTCTGGAAACTGGGAAGTAGCTAATCACAGAATCCACAGAGCAAAATCTCTAAATCGAATTATTATGTTATAGCTTTTTAAGTCTCACGAAAGCTTAGAAGTATACCAGACTACTACTTGGCCAGCAGCAGTTGCCAAGCAACCAGCAGAGACTCCAGGACGTTATAGGTCCTGGCCAAGAAACACTATGGCAATTATTATTATTATTTTGAACAATAATGACATCAGGAGCAAAACTGCTTTAACACAGTTATCATGATTGCTATTACCTTTAAAAAAATTACTGAACTGAAAATAAATCTTATCTTTTAGAAAGTGGATTTCTTCAAGCTTTCGATATTATTCAACTAAAAACGTATAAACAAGCAAAGGAGGTGGAGGTGGTGGGGGGCAGACGGTCATTGGTGGTGGGTTAGTGCCAGGTGAGGAGGTTGTTTTTAACCATAAAGTCCATCTCATAATGAACTGAGCTGAACTAAGCCAAAGTCATTTTGGAAACACCTTCAGGCACTTATCTGGGTGGTTATTTTTAAGTGTTATCTGCATTAATTAACTTCAGAATCCTGGATATAAATTTTGACTTTCAGCGGTGGTTAAAGAGCACTGATACAAAGAATCTGGGCACCTCGGATTTATAATGAAACAAAATGAGGACAACACTACAAAAAATGAATGCATTTCTTTTTCTTTTTTTTCTTTCAAACCGGAGCCTTTATGATACCCTAACCTAAATACATCAGATACACATTTATCATCATGACAGTGCATTTCCCAAATTGCACAACTATTTCTTTAAATACTAGCGGCAAAACAAACCATATCCTCATGATGCTTGCCTACCACCAGTGGCTACAGACGAACCCAAAATTTAATTTAAGGTCATTCTGTTTAATTTTAAAGCACTGCATTCTGGCTCCACCCATACTGCAGGTCCCCTAGAGCCTCTCCTCAATTACCCTTTCAAAAGGTTTACACGATCCCTCAAGTCTTAATTGACATTTTTGATTCCAGTCTTAAGACATTTTCTTCCTAACTGAATCAACATAAAGGTTACTGTCACTATCATTTGTATTCTGTATCAAATTATGAGTTTTATCTGAGTGCACGCTGGTTGATATGCTCCTTTTCAGATTATAAATTAAAATGCAGCATGCAAATCAGGCATGTTACTCTCTGAATCAGTCTGGATTCATGTTTTCATGTCCTCTGCGTCTCTCTGCCATTTTCACAGAGCAAACAAGAAATCAATACGCATCCTTGTGTCTCCTCCTCCTCCACACTAATTACAGCTTACTGCTGATAGAATTTACTATTACACTGATGACAGGGCCCCATCCTCTGATGACAGAGGAGGGGAAAGGAAGAAAAATCATTAGTCTCCAAGTTCATTTCACCATCTCAGCTTAAACTGGCCACAACTGAAGGTCAGCGCAATCAATGTGCATTAATTGGACAAAAGTAATCTTCTGTAGCATTGCAGTCAAATTATCACACTAGTGGCCTCTTAGGAAAGTTAATGCGTTAGATTACTCGTAATGAACGAGTGCTTTGAAACGCAAACACTGAGGGAATGCACGTCATTGCAGATGAAGCTATGGCTCTATGCCCAACAAAAAGAGAAGGGAAAAAGGTATTTTCTTTCTTGCCAGTTGAAACTTTTTGCTTGTGTCCTGCAGCTAGTGAAGGAGAAAAGGCTTTGGTGCATCTCTTCAGCTGAGAACTCATTGCCACACATGAAAACTATCAGTGATATTTAGAGAAATGGCAGCTTGGTGCAGTAATAAAAGATGAGGCTGATGGGAGCTCTGACAATGCTGTAAACGTGAGGTGGAAAACCTGGGGACTGCATCCTGAAAGATAAGTAGAAACAGCGCTGTCAAGGAACTGACAATAAATAATTGGCTCTTTTTATAGCGATTCGTTGCTAGCGTTGAGCTCAGGCTCAAGGTGGATATACATGAGCTTAAGCGTGGCAGTATCCTAAAACCTCTCACTCACTTGATTTACCTAAGGGCACGTCCCATTTCTCAAATGTAATTTACATCTTCACGCTAGAAGAGTAGGCACAGTGGATAAAAGGTTAATGTCACGGGTGAGCAAATTACAAGATGCAGTTTGTTTATGGATCAGAAACCATGAGCTCTCTCTCTCTCTGACACCCAAATAAGCATTTGCCAGTTTCTATAAGGCTGGAACTTGCTGCAGAAAGGAAAAACAACCGTAAACAACAGCCGAGATGGAGGTTCGTATAAAAAGATGAGGAACGAAGAACAGAGGGCAGGAAAAAAACAACTCACTTTACCTCATAACACACAATGAATCTTTAAAAAAAAAAAATCGGAATCAGTCACAATGTTGAAGTTTCACCAGTTACAGAGCGGTATGGGGCTGGCAAGCATGTTTTAACAGTTATCAGTGTTTAATGAGTGCAAACCTTCGCACAACAGGTGGCGACAGGGCCCCATTCCGGAGTGTTCTTACCTGAGACCATAAGAAAAAAGTATCTAAGCCACGCCCACATTGTGCATTTCTTGTGGTTTACTCGTTGTGAATTTGTCTTTAGCCACGATTACAACATGCACAGCATAAAGCTACAATGAGCGCACAATTTACAAGCTCTGACGATTTACCTTTTGTTTTGATAACCAGTTAATCTTTAAACAAATTAATCTGTTACTTTGTGTCAGATAATATGGGAGTGTTAGTCAGAGAAGGAAACTCCTCCAGACTTTAAAAAAATCGGAATACACTGTCCAAATGAAAAATATGAACATTCTGCATTACAGCCTGTAAACTAAGCAGACACAAAGAATTAGTTTGATTTATTGTTCCCTTGACTCCATTTCCACAAATGAAGTTCTTTGTAAATCATCGCTGTGGCTATGTTAATTACAAGGCAAAAGCAACACTTTGTTACGCAGACAGTAGCTGCATTGTCTCTGGTGTATTTTGACCCAAATTCACTTCCATCTATCAGTAATCTGTTCTCATCAGAAGAAAGAAAAAAAACAAAAAAAAAAACAGGAAGCCTTGTTTTTATATCTTCTTTGTGAATAAATGTAAATGAAGCAGAAAACAGCAGAAGTTGTGTAGTATTGCTGAGTGATGACAATGTGGTATAGCTGAAATTCAGCACCGCAAACTCAGTCAACTCCATCTGATTGAGTTAGTTCATAAAAGCAGCGTTTCCATAACTTTAACCATTACTGTAACCTTTTAATATTCTTGAAGCAAACACCATTTGTTACTTCTAGTTTATCAGACACACAGCATGAAGGCAGAAGGCCAGCATAAGCTGATGTGAGGACTTGTTTATACAATACACATCATTGTGTAATCCACTGGTTATTAGATGAGCTTGGGAGGTTTTGCATAGATATAGTTCCCTTTGATGATAATACTGTTTTGACCTGGAAGACAACTACACTGTACACAACACTATAAAATATATTTACATCAGGCAGATACAGCTGGACAGCAGGTGAAAGACAATCCTGTTGGAGGATAAAAGTCTTCCACGCCTGACAGATTAGGGAAAAAGCCACTGGGAAACAAAAGCAGCTTTGCAGCTTACAACATCCTGGTGTCCTGGCTGTGGAAATTGAGAGGTGACTGCAAGAACAGGTGAAGACTTGTGGAGATTGTTTCTGTACTTTATATTTTTACAGTACCACTCAAGTGTGAACACATCCATTCTGTGTGTGTGTGTGTGTGTGTGTGTGTGTGTGTGTGTGTGTGTGTGTGTGTGTGTGTGTGTGTGTGTGTGTAAAAATGATGACAAAAACGTCATTTGACTGTATGTGATGTGACACCATTTACTATAACAGGCATTACAAAAGGACTGCAAAGGTGAATTATTTTTTCAATTATGTACTGAAAAAGTACTGATGTTTCAATGGATTTTTCACACTTTCGCATTTTATTTTCTTTTTTTATTACAGGCCCAATGGCTAATCATTAAATAAAAGCTACCAGAGTATTATAAAAAGGCATCATATTTATAACTATAACTGTAAAAATGTTGACAGCTGTACGCTGTCGCTGCCTGAGGAAACATCTGCTTCACAAACACACAGGTCTAGCAAATTCACAGTCGTGAACCCCTGAGGTCTCCAGGCACTCATATGTCTAACACCACCAAGATTCACGTGCTGCTGCAGATCAGAGGCTTGAACATCCACTTGCTAGATTGCAAAATATGATAAATCTTTGAATGGAACTGATGCCTTATATTGTTAAACACACACCAATATGTAACAGTCCTTTATCACCCAACTATACAGTGACAAGGCTGGGGAAATGTTACCCAACTACTGCAGTTTTGTTTGTTAATAAGAATCTTTTTAAATACTCCTATAAAAAAGGAAAGAAAAAAAATCACATCTCTTGACTGGGAACTTCAGTTTAAACTAGCTACAAATCTCTGTCCAGGTCCCCAGTGCAGAATGTACAACATCTACACCAAGTAAAACGGCACTGGGCTTAGGGATGGGTGAATGGAGTTGTTTTTCTTCTCCGGCTCCAGGGGTAACAGTCACAAGCAGTCATCACAGCAATAAAAGCTTGAGTGCTCGTCAGATATCCTTGGGGAGCTATTGGAGCAGAAGCCCAGAATGCGTGAGGTGCAGGTTTTCGTAGCCTGAACTAAACTCCTGGCATTTCACTGCCTTCCTCCAGGGGTAAAGTACGGCAGCGGTTTGAGACTGCCTGTAAATTATCAGCTTATGCTGAATGCTGAAGCTGTGAGGCTCCTGCGGCGACGTGATGGTGTTTGTGTGCGCGCGTGTGTGCATACACTGTGTATGCGTTTTTAAGCCTGATTATGATAGTGTAGGCAGAGCAATTCAAGGCAAAAAAAAACTGACAGGAAAAATAAACAACTTGCATCTTTATCCATGAGCCATTGAGCATACGAGGAGAACTACTTGCATCTCCTTCCATTCCTGTTATAGTATGCATATTCTGTATTGTGCATGTAAAGTCAGTTATACATTATACTGTTATAAGAATTAATGAACATAAACCAATCTGTAACCAACATATTATGATCGGTTGAGTCATTAACCTTAATATTTAAGACACAGGTGAAACTTTTAAGAAGTTAAAGCTCTTGTCATGACTCGACATTACCCAGATGTAGAGGTGCATGTGAGAATGCAAATGACCATCTTAGCTGAACCTGACATTAAACTGCCTTTAACGTGCCGGCTCCCCAGTGCAAAGTCTGTGAGAATACAGCAGGTAGGCTCCGACCCCTAGTTGATTTGTGAAATCCTGCCGTGAAGCCTCAAGCTCGGGATCTTTCTTGTCACCATCTTATCTTTTTGAAACCAGACATCATGAACGTATGGTGAATCTGACTATGAAGCCAAGGGACGCTGCACAACAGACTGACAAGTTGTTATCCAGGAAGCATCCCCGGGTTTATCTTCCTGACTGCCTATAAAGGGGGCCATATTTTTAAATGACTTGAAACTAACAAGGGATCTATAATTCTGTTCCAAGTCTACACTGTAGGAAATCCCTAACCACAAACCATTTTTAAACCCTATGTTGTAAACTGCACCTTAACCTAGAATGCACTTCCTTAGAAATGTAATCACATGTTGCTATCGACAAGCATACACCAGACAGGTGTCAGATCCCAACGTAAATACCTGGGAATAAAAGCTGACATGCTGATCTTTTGTCTCACTTTCATCTTTGAATGTCAAACCCAAATGTTTTTAGTCTACAGCAAAAACAAAGGGATTGACCTCACTGTTCGAATCCTTTTAGACAGGTGCGTAAATGCGTAAGCTGAGCTGTAGGCTCTACATAGATTCCCCACAGAAGTATAATTTCAGTGTAACGAGGTCACAGAGCAAAGGAGCTACGATTGTTTTCCCATCGACTTTTATATGAAAGTCAAAACCATCTTTTATATACAGTCTAAGGCTTAAATCGAGAGTAGTTTACAGTATTAAGAATGAGCCTGAAGTGAACAATCTCCTACTGTATGATACAACACTGTGCTGAGCTCATGTTGTTCAAGTGATATCGTATGTCACTGGGGAGTCAAGGTTGTCAAAGACATGCAGCAAACATAAATAGTTAGCAAATACTATCAAAATAAGTTAACCTTTGTAAAAACCAATAATCATGTTTGTTCAGAAAAGGTATGACCATTACTACCACTTAAACTCGCAGACACTCAGCAGCAGCAAATCTCAGCTATCAACCCTAAACAGACATGAGGAACCTTTAAACCCCCATCACGCAAAATAATTCAGCTTTGTTTGGAGGCAGCTGAAAAGTGAGTGGACTGCTTTGAAGTTAATGCGCCTGTGTGTTTAATCTCTGGTTGGAGGATTAAGCAGGTCATTACTAAAAAGCTTATAACTGAGGTCTGCTGAGAGATTCAGCCGACTCTTAATGAAATAGAAAGGAGACGAGAAAAATAGAGACATCATTTTAGCAGCAGGTCATGCCCAGTGCTTGTCCTGCAATACGACAGAAATAAAAATGGATTTAAGAAACACAGATAGGTAAAGGGATCAAAAAGTTAAGAAGGGAAGTGATACAAAAGACTAGCCTATGGAGTGCAAGTGATGGAACATAAATTGGGATCATGTAAACGCAGTCTGTTACCAGGGAACTGACAACTCAAACTGTTTAGTTGTGGACTAAAAAAAAGTAAACCGACTGACCAAGTCCATTATAGTTTTTTAAGAGATTTTTGTGTGAATTTTGTCACTTTATCTTGCACTGAACACTGATCTTCCTTCTTGAGAACTTAACTCAAAATATAAATGAATTGCTGTTGTTGAACAAGGACAGAAGGTGTGACCTTCCTTTTTGAATTGCACTAAAAAACAAATTCTTTCTAAGAACTATAAATGCCAGCATATGCAAACAAAAATCCACTTTTCTTCAGTGCAAAACATTATCTATGCAATAATAAGGAAACAGATAGGTCGTCGGTGGTGTTTGAGAATTTGCAAGCAAAAAAGGTGTGAAATAAAGAAGCATGCATGGTTACGTATAGTGATCTTTTCACAAAATATGTGGTGCCCATTGCAATAAAAGGGATATTTTTAAAGGGAGAAAATCTTGACATCGATCTTATCTGTGTGTTAGCATTTCCCCATCGTTGTGATCGTAGTATGCGATTCGAAGCAGCCACTAGATTCTCCAAGGTGGCTGTGAAGACAAGTATGCTGAAACAAAACTTAAAGACGACCGGCGATAGATATGATCACACCACGCATGAAATTCATCCATGTATTAGTTAAGTGCTGGGCAGTTCTGAAGTTTCCCAAATTTGGTTGGGTGAGTTTAACACATGAAAGAAAAAAAAACTGCCAGCGAAAGTGAGCTTGTTGTGTAGATCGAGGAACCAGAGTGGAATCGGTGTGGTTAAAAACTGGGCTAAACAGTGTGTGGACGGACAGGACGGTAAGCTTTGTCTAAAACTTGGTCATTTCAAGAGTTGGTGTTTTGGGTCAGGCACACAATGGTAGGACTGAAGTGAGTAACCACACCAATATAAATAACTTCTGTAAATGTTTGAAATTGCATTTTAACCAAAATCCCCTTATAAGACAAATACCTCCTGTGGCACGTGTGTTGACTGCTTGGTTAGTTTCATACTTGCAACCAGGTAGCCTGCCATAACTTAGAGTAGATAACATGCAGTTCCATCCATGAGGAATCTGTTCAACATTGTACATATAATGTATCATGTGATGTTGTTTAGAATTTTCAGCTTAAAAGGTAGCTTCCAGTCATGAGATATTAGCATTTTAAATTTTGAATTATTACTGTGATGGCCCAATTCAGGTCTACAGATGGGTGGCCAGTTGATCATTTATGCTTATGCTGATATATTTATGCTTCTGCCCAGTAACCATTATTCTATTACTAACAGCATCAGCTGACAACCGCCCACAGAAGGAGCACTATGCTAGATTTCATAATAAAAAGAAAATACTGCATTTTACAATTTCCTCAAAACCTCCACTAGGTTACAGGACCTATATAACAAAAAAATGACCTATTTCTTCTTTGCTAATTTCCATTACTTTCCTTGCTTTGATCCTTTGCTCATACTGAGGCTGCTGGCTTGTTCTGGATAACTTCAGTTCTAACCACTCTGCTTTGGTTAGCTTCTTTAAAATGGCCATGCAACTATGCAACGTCAACACTCATAATGCAGTTAACGGTGTTTCTCCAGTCTCCTATTTACTTTCTAAATGTTTATTCATCACCCATTATAAGACCTATGAACATTTAGCTTATTACACTTACCTGTTTCGCACAGCATATGCTAAATAGCAATTTCACCAAAAACAAAGATCAAATAAACTAATTTATTTTCAAAATAAAAACACTGCATGACTGCTCGGAAGCTCCAAAATATACAAATATATCTTACACTGCACTACAATGTGATACAACAAGATACAACCCCAAACATTAGCTGGGGACTGAAATGGTGTGTGATTATCTAGAGCTTATAGCAGTGCTGCACAGGGGTGTTTCAATATCTCAAGGCCAGCAGTTTCTCCTCACACAGATGCACAATTACCTGTGTTATGCAAGCAAATGAACAGTTATTTCAAAGAGCTCTGTCTTCCCTTATGCTATCAATGGTTCAGTGATTGCAAGAAGAGAAATGCAGAGCTTAAAGGGACTTGTAACAGATATGCCTAATAATTTCATCATGCAAGCAAGACCATACCATTTTTCACAGTGGATATAAGAGCAGATTTAATTTGCCTGTGTAATGTAGTTAAGCACCAATCTGCATGCGGAAGAGGTTTTAGTGCACATCCAAGTGTTGGTTAATTTCATTAAAAAAAAGCTTGCCAATGTTAAAACAGGTCATAGCCAAGGAGTGTGCATGAGCCAGCTATTTCCACAAAACCTCTCCTCTTGTCTGCCGGACCTTAAATGTAACGATCTTACCCTAAATCTTGACAGTGGCATCTGGGAGTCTGATACTGACCTCTTCTAATCCATTTACAAAGAGACGAACAACTGGCTGAACATCCTGTGAACTCTGCCCGGCGTCTCGCCGCAGCTCGCTCTTCTGGTACTTCCTGCCTGCAGTATCTGTAGCACCTACAAGCGGGAGATGAAAACATGCAAATTCAATACTTTTACACTTCATGAATGAGAGCGTGTATCTGTAGGTATTAAAGCCAAGCCAACAGACTGCACTGCCTTTTTCATATGACTGGATTGCTTTCGCTCAAGTCCAACAATTTCTCATTAATGCAGCTAAAAACAAACAAAAACCAGTATCATTCAGTATCATAAGCAGACTTTGTGTTATACAACCACATCTTTTTTTAAATCAATTCATCACTTCCCAGTACCTGTTTATAGCTACTGAGGGTCACACAAAAGGCAAAGAATGCGGTGATTGAATCGCACTGGACAGCTGTTGGTTGCAAGCCCCAGTTCAGGCAGGTAAAATCCTCACGCATTAACAGGAAAGGTTTAGTTAGCATTAGCTGATAGTGAGGAGTGAATTCCTCTGTGCACTGGTTTAAGCAGGCTCTACATCCCTCAAATGAAATCCTTTAACGGGCTAAATGTTTCCTGGGGTAAATTATGACTGATCACTCCTAAGCAGCTTTTCAATACCACCTTTTCACAGAGCAGCAAAATTAACCACTGTAACTTTTTTCAGCGTGGCAAATTACAACCTTAAATCAATGCCGCAGACATCGATGCATCATAAATTAAGATAGGAAAACCGATGCATTTTTGTAATTGCAGCCATTGCAGGGTCACTAATGTACTGCCAATCAATCCATTCAAATGTGCAGAGAGTTACATGGATACTTCGGTCTGAAATTAATCTTGCATTAAAGAAGGTGCTAAACTGCTAGATCAGAGAGAATATATTGATCTTTTAATTATTTTTGACAATAAGCACAAATTAGATATTGAAGAAATTAAACCTTCTGTCAATGCACAGCCCACTGTAATTTGACAGTACTTGAACAAAAAGCAGAAAGATAAGGCCATTAACAAGGCAGGGTGTAACTGACAAATCAACCATAATTACAATATTCTGAAATATAATGGTAACCAGATAGAGCAGAGTAAAAAAAACTGATGCAGTGATCCTATAGCATCTGGTGTGGATGCTTCAGGATCACTCAGTTAGGACCCTTTCTAAGCAAAGCTGACTATGTGATGGCAACCAGCCTCTGTGGTGATACCTGAAACCAAAGTCTTTGCAGTCCTGTAGGGTCTCTACCTCACAAATATAAAGCGCCTTGAGGCAACTGCTGTTGTGATTCGGCGCTATGAATAAAATTTAATTGAATTAAAAGTGTGGACATTTTTTCTTTGTTCCTCTATTCTATCTAATCATGTTAAACACACTACAGCCGGTCTGCAACGAGTTGCTACAAATGATGCTGCGAGAACGGCTTTTTCTATGAGATTTCCTGGATCCTGGCAAAGAAAAAAGAAAACATGCTATGAAATATTTCAATGACACTCTGTAGACACAAAGGGAGGACAGGATGTGTGTGTGTGTGTGTGTGTGTGTGTGTGTTTGTGACCTTTCACCTGAGGGAAAGTACAGTGCCATCCAGCCAGAGTGAAAGGGAGACAGAAATGTCAGCAGTCTTAATCAATATTCCCTGGCTACTGTATGAGGCTACTGATGTTCTCAGAGGCAGGTGTGCTGCAGGCAGGCGGTATGAAGTACAAAATGAGAGTAAACATCAGCCTGGAGCAGCTCATTTTTCCCCAGAGATAATCCTGCAACACCCATACCACCATTTCATTCTCTCGTCTCTCTGTGAACATCTGGATAAAGTGCTATTTCGCTTAAATAAGCATCTTTGTAGTTGACCTGCTGCACATGCATCATAACCCACAAAGACCATCCCATATACACTTGCACTAGGGTTGGGGTTAACTCAAGATGTCACAGCTGAGTGTGAATGTGTTATGTGTCTCCATCTCTTCTTGAAACCCTGGGCCCAAAGTGGATAATCAGTTTCATATATGTTTCAAGCACCAAAGAGAGAAACCCAAAACACATGAGCCAGGAGGTGCCATCCGTGGTATTTTTAGAGTGTATAAATCATATCTGTTTTTCTCGGATGATCTTATGATTGTGACAAAAAAAAAAAAACCTTGTCTAGGGGGGAATAATCCACTTATATCGGATGAAATTAATTGAAACACAATATTAAGCTTATTGAGCTTCAAGGAAAATGGTTTGCGGCACTGAATCAACAGTAAAGGTCATGTATTTAACAACTGAGTGAGGTGACTACTACACAGATTAATACTCTAGATCTGTCTGATTGAGCTCAGCGGGTGATTGATTACAAACACTACTAAACAATTTCCCGGGGGAAACCCTGAATACACAAAGATCTTATGAGGCAGGGTTTGAAGCATTTGACGAATGAATTTATGAAACATTGTTCCTGTATACTTTACTCTGATTGCGGCTCTATATAAACACGCTAAAGATGTTTTACTCTTTGCATGTTCATGAGCGCTGCTACCATTCTGTAAATGATTCGCTATAGCACATAGACAAATATAAACGTCCCACTGGATGACGGACAGAGATATTTTGTAAAAAATTTAAAATATCAATATTTGAATTTCTAAGAAGTTTCATGTTCAAGCAGCAGCAACCAGTTCCAAAAATACATCATCTCTTAAGGATGTGCAATCAACAGCAGACAAGTAGCACTCGAACTCTGTGGCCCTCCAAACGTTGCAATGTGCTGACACCATTTTCACAGCCTTTACATACTGTCCCATTCAACTGACCTTTTTTAAGCAAGGGGCTGACACCTTGCATATGAATCATGAACATCAACTTTATGGCTCTCTCCTGTGAATACATTTTGAACATTAGCCTGAGGATATTTCTTTTATGATGGTTTGACTGAGAATGATATTAGGCCGTTAATTACTTGAGTCATTTCTCTTTTGCTGGCGCCGTCACACATGCAGCCATCTATCACGACTTGTAGTGAGGGTAAAAAGAGAGAGAGAGAGAGAGAGAGCGAGCGACCCATCTGTTGGGCATTCATAAATACATTCATTTTCTTTGGGGAGTCAATGACTGGCCAAACACTGAATGATCGCCCCACGGATGCCACCGTGGAGGTAGCCATCACTGACCATCTGATGCCCAGAACAAGATCCAAGAAGTCTGCGTCTGCAAAGTGAGGAGCTCAATTAACTGAAATCTTTGCTTGCAGAGCTGGAGAACCAACTGATTAAATGTGTTCACTCATCGTACAATTCATCAACTCCATTTCTGCCCACATACACACACACACATACGTACTCAAGCCTAAAGTATTCTGAGACACAGGAAAATAAATAAGATCATAAATAAGAAGATGCCAAGGTCAATGGATAAAAATAGTCTGTAGCATAATGAAAATTAATTGCTTGGAAGACACATTTATATGCCAAAACAAATAACAGTCTGGACCACTTTGTAATGTGTGTTTTCAAAGAATACACAACAAGCAAGTTGCACTTAGACAACTTCATCCGTGGTTGGACTGGAAACAAAAATCTATCTTTTCAGGCAAATATATATCAGTTTTCATAAAAATGAATAAACATAGCACACCTTGAAAAGGTAACTGAAACGCTTGCTCATTACGCAATCAGACCGAGGTGTCAACAAAAAAATAGATTGGATTCACCTTTATAAGGTCTGATATACACGAGAAATTATTAATTAAAAATACATACAAAGAGCAAACATCAATACCTAGATGAAGCTCTTTACTTCAAAGTTTGCTTGTTTTTTTATAGTTCAATCCATGAGCACAGTTTAAAAGCAACAAACCTGGGGACCCCTGCTAGCCCCCACAAGCAACAGCCCCATGCCAACCTCCCCAATTCTCAAAACATTAGGCTAATTTTCATCCTGGATTTAGCAAACAAAGAGGGTTTCAGTGAGCCTACGTCACATGCTGAGAGATGCGTCGTGGTTGTCACAAGTGTTTAGGGATATAGATAGTAAAATCTGATGTTATTTAGTGCTGCTTTGCATACATTTACGGGCTGTGTCACTCTCTTTTTGTGCTTGTGAAGAAATGCCGCTTTGTTGCGCCAGCTTACTCCCAGATAGGGTACAGCTGTTCTCCCAGTGTTTGCGCTCCTCTTTCTCATGCAGAAACAATTTTCCATTTGTAAATTCCCCACCCTCTACCCCCCCCCCAAAAGAAAAATCCCCATGCTTCTAGATTTTCCCTGTAGCACCACGAGGTACTTACCCTTTAAATACACCTACACTCTGAGCACTTTTTGCATTCAGTCATGGGAACATCGGTGACATAGTTAAAGGTTGAGGCAACAAGAACAGGCAGGCTCTGGGGAGGCAGGTGGAGTCACTGTGCAAGCCATACAAAACGGAGACACTTGAAAACTCTCTGAGAGCCACTACTGCTCTGCGTTCCAACGCTAAAGTGAAGAAAACAGGATGAGAGGATAAGTCTTGGAGGGGGAGGCAGCAAAAAGCAAGCTTGCAATAGGAAGCCAAGATGAAAGTAAATAAGAGTTGGGAAGTTTTTAGAAGCACAGCAAATATCTTTGTTGCCCGTCAGAACTGCAGTGAACCCTATTTTCATGCTAGCAGGCAAAAGCTGGTTATAGACAGAGTAGACCCATCAGATTCCAGCTATATGTTAGAGAACGAGGGCGTCAATACACAAACAACCTTAAGTAGCAATAATCAACTTGTGTCCACGTGAGGCTTCACTGCAGATAGTGCTGCTCACTTAGAGTGGCTATATTCAGATTGATCTAATTTGGAGAAAAAAGACGAGCAAGATGGCAACTAACAACACCGTCCATCCACTCAATTATTCAACTCTAAAGAGAGAGGTAACAGGCAGGTGCCTGTACAGTAGCATAGCAAAGAGCCATGGGTAGCGTGCAGGCTGCAGTTATGGGGTGGCGAAGCTGTTACTTACAGTCTTCAGGTCATTTTTCAAACTCTGTAGATTTCTGACATTCTGTTGAAAGACAAATCACATGAGAACATTCCCTTCTGGGCTCCGCGTATCTGACGAACAGCTCTGAACTTGTTCGCGGCACAGACACCTCGGTGTGAGCTCTGTAAAAGAGGAGGGCTGTGCCCCAGCTGCCTTCCACATGAAGACAAGACTTGCATCTTCAGAACCTTGTTAGTTCTCTGAAAAGGCCACCGACTAGTTTGGAATATTAAGCAGCTCGTGCTGTCGGAAATCAAAAGGATTTTGGGAGAGAGTGGGAAGTTTCAAAAAGGCTTTGATGGTATATATCGCTCAATCTCCAAAAGATATGACAGGATGAAAAAATAAAGACAGGAGAACAAAGAGGCTCTGAGGGAGGAGGGAGGCAGAGGTTATTCTTCTCCTCTCACAATTGTGAATATGCATATATCATTATTCCTCAATCAGAGCGTCTTGCTCTTAAAATGTCAAGGCTTCTGACTGAAAAGACGAAAAAGCAAAAGACAGAAATAGAAACTAAGAATGGAGAAATGGGACACCAAATGTTTCAGGTCATTCGTTATATCAGACACACTCCAGTAAGATGGTCGGACTTCAAGCAATATACAAATGCAGAGCATAGTTAAATAATTAATAAGTCTAAGGCCGGGCAGCACTGTTTCTTTAAAAAAGGGGGGCAGCTGTAAATAGGGAAAACCACACCAAACTTTGTAATGCAAATGTTACGTGTCTTGGAAGCTTCACTTTCTGAGTCTGATCATTCCTGTCGTGGGAGGGGAACATTAATGAGGATCTGAGGATAGAAAGATACCATTTCCTGCTGAAGAGAAAGCATCTCATGAATCCATACTTCTGCCCTAGTTTAAATTAAAAACAGTTACGAGATTAGATGATTACTCGATTCCATGAATAATTACAGAAACAAGTTCCCCTTGAAAATCTTTAAAGACACAAATGTGCACAGCATGTTTCTTAATGCGACTCTAAGACAAATATGTTGATTTAACAGCACCCTGTTGTATTGTGAGAATTGCCATCGCTCTGAGAGGAGATTAGGTTAAGCATAATAACATGTCTCCTGCAATATGCCGTTCCTTCAATCATAGTAAAAATAGGCTGCCGCCAATAAAAATGGATTCTTTCAGGAACACATCTGAAATCTAATTTTTAACTTTTAAGAGAACAAAGTTGTTTGAGACCTAAAGAGACGGTTGAGAGAGTGAGATTTAATATGTAAAGCACATTGGCTCACACAGCTAAAGAATTTGACAGAAATGTCAAGAGACTGTGGGCCATCCAGCAACAAGGCTGTACATGTGTGGCAATGAAGAAAAAGGCTGTTCAGAGGGAAAGTAAAAGCCCTGAGGTGATTTTTAAAAATGTCTCTTTCTAGCTGACCTTGGCTTTGCCGTGTCCTGCAGGTTTACCTTTAACTGGTCTTACCAAGCAAATTATTACCCCTGTCAAGGCTGCAGTGTCCTGCCAATCTTCTGCTTTCTCTACCTGGAATGCAACTGCTCTTGGATATTTCTGCTCCATTTTGTTCTGTAGCTTTAAGGCAATTTACATCTCTTTTCATTATCCATACATGATGTGTTCCTACAGAAGCTGAGAGATATAGAAACTGAATTAGGGAGATGGTAATTCTGTTGGTTTTTAATTATGACAACTGAGGAATGTAATGTTCTAGCTCTACAGATTGCACAACAAGGCCATGGCGGTTCCTTGACACTGCTCAGAAGTCTTTCATGTCGTAACTAAGTTTCTAACCCAGAATATCCATGCGCGTGGCTATAACACTTCTGTCATGGTCCAAATGTCCACTGGAAGCGTTTCAGAAACAGAGTATCTGCAAACTCTCCTTCTCTCTGAGTATTTTAACACCAAGATCAGCTAAATTTAAGCAAATGACATGTATTATTACTTCTTATTTAATTGTGAAAAAGCAAGACATGAATCAGACTTGTTTGTGCGCAACAGACATTCATTTTCATTAAAAGTATCAAACGGTGCATATGCTTAGCAATCTCAGTGAGGGTAACTGCTGGTTGAATGATTCTCATACTTGCAGCCACAAATAGATGTACGGGAGGTCTTAGACCAATCATGTGACAGATAAAAGGAACAACAAACGTACTAATTGTATCACGCTGGCGAGGTTCTTTCACAATTCCAGCACAGGTGTCGTTACACATGTACACAGTTATTTATAGCATTGTTGCATACCATTTTATCATCTTAGATGTATACGCACATCTAGACAGATGCACGCAATGTTGTGTAGATGGGTGACAATCTTTGAGGTCTTCCTCGACACTTATACAAAATCCAAGAATACACCAAACATTGCACTTAGTCTTCAAAGGAGGCTGTGAAAATCTCGAGTGCAGTCAATACTTCTGCCATATGTTATAAACTCAAAACAAACCCACACTGCATACAGTACCTGCACAGCTGCACCTGGGAGAGCGCTGCTAACTTTGTGTTTACAGAGTTATATAAAATTGGTTTGTAATGATATTTAAAATGTAATGGTAGCTGTTACATTTTTACCACTGCCACCGTTATCCTCCAACCATTTCGCACCATAATGCATTGAATTAATGGCAAAATTAACATTTTTGCAACACCACAACTCTTAGTTATTACCCCCTGAGTATAAATGTGTTCAAAATTAAACAACAAAGCAAAACACTGCAACAACAACAACAAAAACAGCAACCTACTGTGTGTTTACTACATGCTTCTTTTTACTCCATGTGAATATGTTAAAGGTAATCGGGGGAGTTTTTGACCTCTAACAGCACTGTGTAGCTGCTTTCCTGAGTGGTTCCCTGTTTGTTGGTTAGTTGATAAGGTCTCAGATAATGATGCTAAACCAAAAGGAATAAAACTGAAAAAAATAAATCAAACACACAAAAAATGCACCAAAAAGGTCCATTAATCCTCAGACAACAAACTATTTACAATAATCTGCACATACAGTATCAATCAATTACATCATTCCACACAAAAAAGCCTGGCTAGTACTATCAGTGTCCCTTATAGATTAGATGCACAAAGTCAGTTGAAGATATGACATTGAAATAGCTAGGGCCCATCACATTCGTCAGTGCTAACAGGGCTGCCAGAGCTGAGCTGAATAGCAAATATGCTAGTCAGGCATGGGGACAGTTATAAAGCAGACAGAGGCAGCAGAGAAACAGAGGAGAGGAGACCTGTCTGTACTGTAATGGTACAGCGAAGCCTATTTATGCAGCTGCACTAGAGATACGGTAAATTCACTTCTCTTTTTGACTCCAGCTTTCCTACATTTTTGCAGTATTCAAAATGAGACGTCAAGTATAAGAAAAATAAAAGACAAGAGGAATCAATAAACTTCTATGCAAATGACCATGCACAAGTCTCTAAGCTAGACACTAATGTTCACTAGTATAAAAAGGCAAACAGGTATTAAATGACATTGGAAGGAAACATTACAAGTGATGGAATTTTGACTTCATTATTACAAGCATGTGCAAAAAAAAAAAAAAAAAAAAAAAAAAAAAAGCATCAATATAAATTAAGAATGTCATGCTTACAAGTCAATCTCTTTGTTTTTACTAAAGCCTGGTGAAAGCATCAATAAACTGTCTTCACCGAGTCTTGATCTCCTATTGTGCACTAGCCAGCACTGATTTACAACGTTCAACTGGGCCTCTGCTACCACAAGCAGGTGAGGTGAAGTGCAACAAACAGGAGCCCCCAGAAGGGTCCCACTCATGGGGTGTAAAAGCAACCTATGCAGAAAGGCCAGCAGATCTAAACCTTCTTGCTGTGAGGCAACAGTGCTCACCACTCAGCTATTGTGCTTCCCCATTGTGTGGTAAATACCTTTGTAATTTTGAGGTAATAATTGAGGGAAAAAAGCTGTCTGACCACAACCAGCTCCAGCAGCTCCAGCTTAAATCCTCTTTGGCCTGCCGGTTTGAGCAGAAGCTCATTAGTGGAGAAGCTGCTGAAATTACTACAAAAAATGTACTGCTCATTTGTATGTGGGACAATAACAACAGAAAGTAAATTAGCAAGCCTAAAGCTTCAGTCTATGCACCAGTGTCCACAACATCTGGCTGCATCACGCTTGCTGGACGTGTTGCCACATGTTCATCTCGACTCTGCAAAATTCACTTGCACTTGCTCACGCTCATATTTACAGACAACAGAATTACTTTTTTTACATTAAGGATTTGAGGCTGACATTACAACTAAGTAAAAATTCACATTAATGGTGCTTCATTTAACTGCTTCAGTCTGCATATTAAAAGTATCTTTAAGTGGCTGCTCATATTTAATTAACCGTAGTTGGGTAGATTTTACATACGCTGATTTACTAATCGGGGGTCTTATGATCCTGAATGTTTTGTCTTTATCTCAAGTGTTTGGCTGCTGACATGTTTTCAGACATGAGGCTCCAAAAGAGACATGAAAATCTGAAACAAGTGCTGATGCAGCAGGTGCAGTGGTTGCAGCTAAATTCTTTAGGGACTTCTGAGCTTAGTATGTCCAGCCAATCCAATAAAGACTTAACAGGACTCTTGGCCCAAGGTCGTGCTTCCTACCCCAAAAGAAGGAAAACTTCATTTGCAGGCCTAATCAAGCGTGAACGTCACAGGGGCATAGCGAAGGAAGGTCACGGAAGGCTAATTTTGCTTTGGGAAGATGAGCCAGCTTTCGAGTCTCCTGGTTTTGCAATATTGGAGAGTGTCGAGTTGTAAAGATGGCTATTAAAACAATTAACTAAGACATTCTTTATCCACATTGGGTAGTTAGAGTGGATAGCTCTTATGAGAGTGAATGCAAAATGGTAGCCCAGGGAAATTTCGCTACTCAAGTTTCATGCACTGAGCCCTTCAATTATCGTGCTGGATGGAAAAGAACTCCTTACAAATACAACTGTAGCCTTAAAATTATTCTTGCGGCCAACTACTTTCTCTGCTTTGACAAGAAGCAGAGAAAAATAACGCAGTCTAATGCTACACAGACTGTTTTACTTACTACTACAGACAGCGCAAAACATGTCTGTGTCCACCCGCGACCCAGCTGAGCTGACATTCATTCAAATGTTAATTCATTTTATAGTGCCAACATAAAGCAGGAGCCACCGTTTGGACACTCACTGTTCTGTTCTTATTTTTAAAATCTCAAATCAGGATTAAAAAATGAGTCTCAAATTTGTTGCAGTTTAATTTTTCTGCTGATAAATACTTTGACTTGTGTCAAGCCTACTATGTTCAAACCTCTCAATATCAAATATTAACACAAACAACACTTCCTGCAGCTGCTTCTTGAGCAAGAGCCAAGTGACTCATCGCTTTATGTGTTGCCAGTTTTTATTCACTGGTATTTTGTGCGTTTGTTTTGTACCAAAATGAGGTAAAGGAATGGAGAGTATGGGCCATGGAAACCCTGCACGACCGAGTGCACAATTAGCACAACCTAGTTACAAGGAAAAGGAATCTCGAAAAGTAAACACATACACACACTCGACTGGCACAAATACCACCAACCCAGGACAGCCTTGACAAACATGCTGTTTGCACCGCTCGTGCCAAGTTTTCTTTTTCTTCTTTTTACCTCACTTCCAATTCAAATATTTGAACAAGTGAATGACTGTAGTGACTAAAGTGAAGTGAGAAGCATTTGGGTTGTTAATAATGTCTTTTGTGTTTAACTTTTACGGCGCAAAACAAAAGCTGAGAGACAACACAGTGGCATCTCTATGCAATGCCGTTGAAAACACACTTGCAGTAAGTCGACTACGTTACTAGATTAAACGTGTGAAAAACTCATGAACGTAAAAGAAGTGCAGAGCTGGGGTTCTTTGGTCTGAGTACTGATGAAAGATGGGACAGAAGGCGAAGGCACAAGCACACCCCACAGGATCCAGCCAGCCAACCAGAGCAACTCGCTCCCTGTAGAGTGTTACAATTCCTTGGAAAGCCTGGTTGGACCCACCAACTCTTAATCCGATCTACATGTATAATGTTAAATTTGTGCAAGACACATTTAAAGACTTGCTTCACCTTAAGTTCAAAAGTAAAGTGCATAACAAGACAGCACTGTGTCCCTTTTCCAGGGCCACTTTCTTTAGCTCTGCAGGGTGGTATTTGGTGGGATGGAGGGAAATAGCAGAAAGTGCCTGAGGGAGGGCTATGGCTACAAAGAACGCAAACATAAGCTGTCTGCGTGTTGCCTTTGAAGCAGGCTATGGTTGGCTGTACTGTGGAGGTCACAGGGCAAAGCAACTGCAGTGTCCCACAGAGAAACTGGGCTCGCCCATCCCCCTCAGCCCATTGTTTAATACGAACAAGTGAAGGCTACAAACATAATGAAACATAAGACTTACAAAAACAATCATTATGATTAATTAAAAACAAAACCAAACAAGCTGCAACACAATTTAACAACATAATTTATAGAATTTGCAACAAGGCATTTGTCACACCAAAAAACTAGCATGCCCAAATGGCCTGTCGTCTCAAACATGGTTCAACAAACTCATCTCAGAGCACTGACCCGAAAGGACACAGCACCAAACAGCTTCCCTGCACAAGTGTAACTATAGCAAAGCAGTAAAAGGATGGATCTTAGTGCTGTCAGGTGGAACACTGAGATCAGTCCCTGGCACTTCCACTACAGTAAGCTATGGCTGGTAGGGGTCCAATGTAGAGTCTGCCAAGTCTCTTGGCCTGAACACAGCAAGAATTTGTGACTGATTGCTTAATCTGGCAGTATTGATCTAAAAATGGGAAATTATTATATACAAATCATATAATCAGGTAATTTTCTTTCAACTTCATTACGCTGAATACCAAATATGAAATTTATGAAAGAGACAAATCCTCCACCAACCTGTATACAATCAAGAGTTAGAGCAGGAAGTGTCATCTATGCATCAGACACAGAGTAGACCTTTCTCTATTTGCTTCATTATTAAACACTATGGGAAAAACTAGCATTGCGTGCACTGGAGACAAAAATCCCAGCATCCCCCATAAATGCAACCCGGCCGTTCAGACTCAGGTCACATTTGAAAAAATTTAATACATATCGGATTTAGGACCACATATCCAAGTCGCCTGGGTCGCATATGATAAAAAAAAATCAGATCCCCATGAAAAGATCAGATGCAGGTCACATATGGGCAAAAAAATTGGAGTTGAGTCACTTCAGGCTGCAGTGTGACCGTAGTCTCTGTTTCCCCTGCAATTTTTGCATACAGCACAGGTTTTGAATACTTTTTTCCAAAGTGGCATTGACAGGATAGCAAGTCTTGTCCAGTTAGCTGACTGTTTTCCAGAAATATTTGTAACTAATTGTCTTTAGCCTTTGGCCAAATGGAATGTGTCTGTGTTAGTGATTTAGTGTGCAGTTGTGAGCTGGATGGATATGCTGACGCACCATAAAGGCTCCGTTTTATGGACACCTCAAACTGATGTTGGACAATTCACGTTAGCAACCACTGTTTTTCTTAGACTTCATGCATTAATTATACTGCAGGTTATGGTGTGTTTTCAGGCAGTTGTGTTGTTTTGCAACAAAGATACACCTGTACAACACTTTCCATATGATTTGTTCCTGGTTGACATCCTTCCAAACAATGGTTATTGATCTGACATGCGGTCAGGAGCTGATTGAGGAAGCTCTAATTGCTTTGCACTTTGTTGGTGGAGAAAGTATTACAATATCACTTGATGGTGTTCGTTTAACTGTAGAAAGCCAAAACTGTGATAAATCTTCAAATCTGGAGATAAAAATCTGAACATTAAAATGTTATACAGGTCAGCGGATGCTAAAGTGCATAGTGTGCAGAGGTCACCAACTTTCTGTAGTCAGTTGCTAGACCTCCAAACTTCATGTGGCCTTCAGATTCGAACAGTGCAGAGAGAACTTCATGAAATGGGTTTCTATGGCCAAGCAGCTGCATCCAACCCTTACATCACCAAGCACAATGCAAAGAGCAGTGAAGACATGTTCTCTAGAGCAGAGGTGTCAAACATAAGGCCCGGGGGCCAGAACCGGCCCCCCAAAGACCCCAATCTGGCACGCTGAACTGCTTCAGAAAATGTAAAGCAGGGCACTTTAAAAAGATTTTGTTCCTGTCAAAGAAATCTCCCATGGCCCTTCATACAACACCAAAGTGTTTAAGTAATAGACAATAAAATTCTGGAAAGTTTTTTTTTTTTTTTTTACAATGG
>VOQJ01000283.1:0-35015 GCA_015052665.1 Apistogramma diplotaenia | reverse complement strand
TCTGTAATTATAGGACAGTCTGAACAAAGAGCTACCAGAACTACTTCTGTAATTTTGCACATTTCTTACAATTTAAGCTCAGAGTGTTGCTGACAGATTTCTCTGTTGTATAAAAAAAAATGACATACTGTTGTAATTGCACGTTTTTCTTATATTAAGATATCTCCGGGATTTAATGTGCAGTTGAACTGCATTAACATGCTAATGATAACTAGCAAGCTAATACTAACCGCTGAGCCGGTAAAATCCTCAGCCCAGCGCCGGCCAATCAAACACTGGCTAGAAGCCTGAGTATAGATTTTAATGGAACAAAGTATAACTACTTAAAAGCAAATTTCCATCTTTTTTTTCTAAGCTTAATTGATTTTTTTTTTAACTAGGCTGTAACTAGTAAGTTTTATGAACCACTCTATAGTCTGAGTCTGACAGTCTTGCTGTTACATTAACAGATATAGATGTAGATCACAGCTGCACAAGTCTCCTGTACATTTGTGGGTGGCTGTGGCTCAGTAGTTAGAGGGGGTTAAACACTAATCAGAAAGGTCAGCGGTTCAAGCCCCAGCAACTGCTGCAGATACTGTATATCCAGCAGTGTGTGGGTAGACTATGCACAGAATAAAATGTTGCATGAATGGGGCTTGAGGTGTGAAGCGCTTTGAACTGTTAATAACACCACGCTATAAATACTTTTTTTTAGTTACTAAGGTTAAAAGAAATAAGGACTGGAGACGTGTTATCGCACTGACTGTTTTTAATTTGCAATTACACACATGCACACACACTGCTCTTAGTGACAATTAAAGAGAATTAAATGACCAAAGTGTGGTTACACTTCACTAGAGACAATGCTGACAATATTAGTTGCAACAAGCGTAACAAGTAATTTGTTCGTGTGTCAAACATTTCACATCTATATTGGCTCTCCGATCACTGTGTCTGAATGAAACCATGAGATGTAAGAGTGACTCATGTTATCACACTGTTGTTATAATCAAGCCAAAAAATTATGATGCTCACTATGCTGTAGGGAGAACTTGTGCAGAAATCTGAAATCAACTGTTGCTCAGAGAGCAGATATTTTCGAAGAAATGTCACAACAACAAAGTCAAGTTGATGTTTACTATATAGTACTTGTTAAAATATACAGGACCTAAACATTAGATGGCTTTATGGTCTGAGTAAACTGTGTTTTGATGGAACAAATATCACCATAGCACCCCTCCTACTGCATCTCACTTGATGGGGGGAAACTGAGTTGCCTGTAATTAACTTTTCACCACCAACAACCTGACACTGACACCCGCTTCTTTCTGCGGCTGGCCAGCTCTGTGAAGATGAGGAAAAAGCTGACTGTACCTTTTAATCCAGCTCGCTTCCTGCACTTGCAACACTGGCACTCATCACATGTACGTTTCCTTGGAGGGATTGTCTGAAAGTGCACACCATGCTCACTGTTTTTGAACAATATCTAATCTCCCCATCCCCGCCCCACTTCTGTATGACTCACAACTACAAACATCTGATTTTCGATGAGGCTGGACCGCACATCCTAATAACCAGTTCAGAGAGCCATTAAGCAGCCTTTAGATCTTGGCTGCTGCCGATTCTTGTTGAGACAGGCGTGCTTAGACTTGAAGCAGTACAATAACAAGAAATATTTATTCATACGCACCTGCAGAATACAAACAGCAGGTAGAACAAATGCAACTAGTCTCAGACTGGTCTCAAGTTTAACCATGAGAATGACTACATGGTATACACGTGGGGCTGCAACTAAAGATTATTTTGGTAGTCGATTATCTGTGAATTTTTTTTTTGATTAATCGATTGTCAACAAGTATTTCAATCTTACCTCAACTTTTCAAGCCTGACCACTTGTGAATATCACCTTGTTGTCTCTTCTCACAAAATAATGACCCATAAAAATACGAGTTTGAAACTAATCAAATGCATTTTAAACATTAATGTGACCATCACAATAAATATCAAATAAACAAGCCCTCTGTCCCAAAGTTCAAATATGGCTTCAAATTAACTCAAAAAGATTTCTTCTATCCACAACAACTGAAAGGTTTACAGAGAATTAAGTTCATGAAGGGGTTTAGTATTCAGAATAAACACTAATATTAATGTGAGAAATAGGAGACGAAGCAACTGCTCCTATCGTCTCTCACATGTTAGCCAACATAACTGAAATGGTGCCGCTTAGCAAACATCATCGACGACACCTTGTTTCTGACAGGTAAACTAACAAACATTACTGTACAAACATTAACAGGGTATCAACGTGACGCGCTGTCTAAAGTGTACCCATCCAGAGCTGACATCACAGCTCCAGGGTGCCGTTTAAATGCTCACGCAGTGATGCTGCCATGGAAGGAAAGCTCTGCTTAGCACAGTCTGCATTCAACTTTATTTTGTCTTCTGTGAAATGCTCCCACATCTTTGACAGTCTGTCTTGAGATTCTTCAGTTTTCTCCACCCTCCTCTCTGTTCCACGATCGTCATGTTGTTCATGTTACTTTCTTCTTCGTTAGTATTGTTGTTATTGGCAGACAATGGAGGCAATACTGCCCCCATATCTTCTGTAGTGTATTTGCAGTTACAAAATCACCTACGTGGTTTTAGAGGCGTCAACATTATCGATGTCGACAAATCATTGCAGCCCTGTACACATTGGTTTCCACTTTCCTCTCACTTTGCGATTCGAGCATTACAAACTATAAAATAAAAAATGAGTAGAGTTCAGTATAAAACACCGTTACCATTTAACAGCTTTCTGCACTTTTATACTCCAACCAGAAGGACACTTGACAGTTCCAGGCAGTGTGGTGAAATGTGCTGATTAAGGGCACTCATCAGAGAAGAGACTGAAATGGCTCTGGAAGGACACATGTCAACAATAAATCAAAGCACAATGACATAAAATTGCAATGTGCCAAATTCAGCAGATAGCCCTAGAATGGACTCTGTGTTTAATATTTACTGGAGACAACAGACTGAACAGAGTTGTTACAATACATGTGTCACAAGGGCAGCTGATTAGCATCTCTGGTGCTCAGTGTCAACACTGGACATACTTGGGCACAGTACTGGACTGTAGGCCACTCAATACACCAGTGTAGCTGCATGTGTACAATGCAATGGGGAAAGGAAAAAAAGACTACATGCATGAGTGATCAAAATGGGATCGTCTCTTTCAGACATGCTTGAGATGGATAAGTGACAAAACAAATATGGGTGAAACATGTCTTAGGACTACAACTGAAATGTATTTAACGCCATAAAGTGATTCTGATTTGCTGAAACTGCGTGAGCAGGCTCTGCCAGAGGAGGACACCAGAAACGGAAGAAAACAAACCTGCTAAGAGATCAGAGGCTGCAGCTAAAAGCACGCTCTGATCAAAACATGTGTATCTGAATATATGGTGTAAAAGTCTGTAAAAAGCACAATGTTGAAGGAGAATTTTGTGTGGAAGGAGCAACACAAAAATTCTATCAAAAGTTTTAACAAGGTGTATTTTTTATTCACATTAAGAAATGGCCGTGATGCAGCTAAGGGAGCCAGAAAAGGCTGATCCAAACCAGTGTCTAAATGGTTATTTTGCAAGAGCTTTATGGATTTCAAAGGTCTTTGTTTGGATTTAGATTGGATGTTTGTATTGCAAGCATTCATATGTTTGTACAAATATTTCTATATACCATCTTATGCCTTCTATAGGATTTTTTTAAAATCAGCTCTCTTTTCTGATTGGTTGAATATAATCAGCACACTGCCTGCTTCTGCTTGTGTTCTTGCAATCTGCCACAGCTCAAAAATAGTAAGAATCCACGCTCCACACAATAAGGTTTTGTTTCTTCATCCATGTAGGCACATTTTTATACACCCTCGCTGGCTTTTAAACAACAATATACAAATCTCTTTTTTTTATTAATTGGCAGCAATTCACCAATTTATTTGTTCGCTTACTCCCACCAGCTGGCTGGTAAAGATTGGGGCGCTGTTAACTTTTAAGTAGCTTTAGTCACTACATGAGTTTTCACACATGTGCAGCAGCCCTGAACTTTATCACCCAGAGGAGTACATAAGAAAGCAAATGTCTGAATCTGTCAGACTGGACATTTGACACACTTTACCTGACCTTGTACTCAGAAGAGTAAGGTATGTAATGTGCAACAGAGCCTAATAGTGTAGGCAGCTGTCCGAAGACTTCACAGTGAGTGGGTGGGCTCAATGTGTTGTGCATCCCTGATGCTCCACCCAGGAAGCCCAGTAATCCAAACACTCAATTTCCATTCATGAGTATGGAGCATTATCTCTTAACACTGCCCAGAATTCATGTGAAAAAAAACTGCCTGTGCAAAAGTTGTAATTCTGAATAACCAAGCTTTAAAAATGTGCCAACTATTACTGCTTTTCAGGTACACATGTAAAAATCGCAGCAACGACTGGAACCAGGTAGGCCTCAACAGCAGGTTTTAGAAAGGAATCAATGTTAATTACCAACGTTGACAGAAAGGCTGCCACACATGTCACAGATTACAAGTTTCTGGATAACAGCACTCCATATTTCAGTTTAGGTTTTGACTACAACTTTGCATTTTCAGGTGTTTCCACTGCATCACAAAGTCTCTGCCAATGTTTTCAATGTCAGAATTGAAAGTGCACTGAAATCAATATCAACATAAAGAGTACATTTTCAGTATGACAAATAATAGCCTGCACAAAAAATATAATAAAATAAATACGTTTTTAAAGGGCATTCATGAATTTCAACAAAGTATGAAATTCAAAAGATTTTTAACGCACATAAAGAGATACATTCAAAAACAGGTATCAGTGACCATAAGCTGCAAATTTAAAAATAATCATGGCACACAAATCCCCTCTTGTGTGTTCACACACTATCACGCCACTTACGGGAAAAAACATAGTATTGAGGCCATTGATCTAAATGTAAATAAGGTTGTATGCCATAAGTCTGATTTACATTTAGATAAGTGGCCTTTAATTTCCTTTACAGAAAAATCCTCATTTTCTCACAAATGAATCGATACTCAGTATGATTGCTTGCTAGATCAATAAGACTGGAGTTAAAGCCATAAATCAGCTGGGAAGATATACTGGCAAGATTTAGCTTAGCTTATTTCTGTGTACCATGGACAACAAACAATAGGGTGCAACATATACAAGAGTTACCTTGACAGCCAGAGGAAAATCCAACAATAAAATGCATAATGACAGTCAACAACTGAATGTGTTTATACATGGATGGGCCTTTAAATAGCAATCTACTCCTCCACGTACATAAAAAAAGCTTGTATTAATTAAAATAATATGTCTCCTATTTCTAAGTCTCTTCTAAGTGGATGTGCAATCAGCTCTTATTATTTGTGCCAGGATTCACTTCACACTAGTAGCAGTCATACATCCTGCTCCCAAGCAACCACCGCAAACCCAGACTTTAAGAGAGAGCAGACATATTTCAGAACAATTGTGTCAAACTCTGATAAGCTAAACCATTATGAGGCCTTGCAGGTGAAGTGAATAATGTGGATTATTTCACAACACTAGCACATGTCTGTGACAGACTACAGATTTAGTAAACAACAAACAGCAGGGGTTTGTGGGGTACTACCAGGAACAAGTTGGTAAGAACCTCCCCACAGTGGTTCAAGGAGGGATAAATAAACCTATACAGGGTGCTGGGAGAAATGCTGGAACCATTCTGAACCACTGCGGCTAGATCTCGAATACTTAAAAAGGATCTCCTGCTGTCTTATTACCAAATCATGACTTCAAAAATCTTACAGAGTCTAGGACTAGGTAGGTCTAAGCTGCTTTGGCAGCATGGGGACTGCCCATGATCATATTTTTTGGTTCATCATTCTGCACAGTGAGGGTCACACACGTTTGACAATTTACTCAGGATTTTCTCATTGTAAAACATAATTTCTTGAACTGAAATGTTACAAAACTCTACCAAATATCAGTCTCTCTTCTAACACAGGCATACTAGGGCGATTAGTGTGCAGAAAACTGTTAGAAAGTGGGCACTGCCTGACCCTGCATCATATCTATAATGAAAGGAGACACACTCAAAGTGAGCAGCGACTCTCAAGTAAGAGATCTGGAATAGTGGTGCACACTTGCATAAACAAATGCAAAGCACCGTGTAGGCAGAGGCTGCACACCATTTAAAAGGGAGCTGGCGCATAGGCCAGATCCTATGCTTACTTTAAAGGGCATATGCACCTTCCTTGACCACATAATACAACATACCAGACTTGTCTTAACACTAAATATATTTAAAATTCAACCCCAAACGGGATAAGTGGTAGAGAATGGATGGATGGATGGATGGATGCTGCACAGACAGTTACTACTGCTATATTTTTTTTTCCTCTGTGCCATCACAATAAATACAAAAATCATTTAAAACAAACAGACAAACAAGGAAAAAACAGACACATTAGACTTTGATCACTCTGACAGATTCGTACTTTGTTTAAAGTGACAGCTTCTGCCATCAGGAAATATTTTCCCCACCATTTCACAGAATCTCCTTCCTTCCCGCTCATCACCACTCCCTGCACCTCAAGGAGAAAAACAGGCAAACCCAGAGGCTCACAGATAACCTTGTCATTACTGTTTCACACACAGTAGTACAGTTATCGAGAGCAAATTTTAAATACTGGACACGTTTGTGGTTCATAACATCAATCTTTTTATATGTAACTTTTATATTACACCTTATTGTATGTCAGTTTTTATAATAAATGTGTCGTTTGCAGAGCCTGACCAAATCCGTGAACTTGGTGGCAAATATCAAAATATCAATACAGATCAAAATACTGCCTGTACAGGAATGCTTTAAGAGATAAATTATTAAACTGGTGCCAAATAATCTGCAAACATTTTACCCTTCATGTGACTTTTTTTTGTCTGGCTCCTATTTTTTCTTGCAAGCTGTAAACAAATATCTTAGTTTTCACAACAACACCTGCCTTAAATGGATCGCATGAACACATCAGTAGACTGCAAATGACCCCAAACCATTTAAAGAAGATCCTTAACAAACACACACTGGTAACAGCTGTGTAGTTAACAGCAGAGGGGGCTCCGGCTCTGAAGCATTGATAAGACTGTTTAAGCTCGAGCTGATTATTCTGTACTCCTAAAAGCCTTCCTGCGCATAACTGTTCATTTACCTTTAGTCTACAGCAAACACACAGCTACAGGGATGTGTGGCGCCTCTGGGTGGGGTAAAAGGAAAAATCTGTGCACATACTACCTTTTAGACCTTAAGTGGTATCAGTAATAAAAGTCGCTATTCTGCTGCAAAGACTTGGGGGTTTAAAATTCTTCAAGACTGTAAACAGCAATAGTAAAACTCTCGCTTTAAGCATCAATGCCTGCACGTTAGCTAACCGGTTGACAAGTTAAGTTTGTCAGTTTCATTCACAAAAAGCTTGCCATGGCTCCGTCGTTTCGCCACCTCAGCACCGCCTCATCGACAGGACAGTAACACAGAACTGATATCACTGTGTCGAGTTGGCAGGCAAATTAGCCAGCTAGCTAGTGAGCCAGCCACGGCACTTTATACTAAGGAGGATGTATCGTTAGCATACAAGCTAACAGGGATATGCATTCCAGAGAGAGAGTCGACAGTGAGCTTTGAAGTTGCTGAGTTCCCCCCTCCCGCTCCTCTCTGGTTCCGTTAACGCATGCCGACCAGCTGGGGGGCTTTTATTCAAGACTTAACGACAAAGTGCTTTACGAGTACAACTTAAAATGTGAGAGAAGAGGAGGCGAAAACCGGCGGGGGTTTAAATGTTGCTTTGCTGGTGTTAAACTCAACTGTGAAGATATCAGCTAGCCCTGCATGAGTGTCTGGACAGCGGGAGCCAACAGGACGATAAGGGTAGCAACCTTACCTGAAGGATTAAAGGTGTCGTGCCAAGTAGGAGCTTGGTCAGAGACGTCAGTAGCTTCTTTTCGCGTAGTCGGTCAGTTTAAAAGACCCCTGATTTACCTCAGGCTGAACCACGGTCAACCAAGGTACTGCTCGCCTTGTGCTGCCTCCCAGCCACAACAGCGACTGAGCACAGTTCAGCGTCTGCCTCTCACTGGGAAGAATCTGTGGCATCGCGAGATAGGACGAGAACTCGGGGATGTCTACGGACCAATCACAGCAGCCGCCTGAAGCGAAGCCTTTGTTTTTATTTAGGGTTTGTGTGAAAGAGCTTCTGTAAAATAGAAAAGAACAGAATTTTTTTTAATAAAAGTTTTAAAAAGCTTTTTTTTTTTTAGTTTTAAAATATTCTGTGTGCAATCATAGTAAGCTTGCCAAAATGCTATGTAACTAGTTTATGGATAGTTTGGGTCTATTATCCCTTTGAATAACTTGAAACCCACCCACCCATAAGGATTAATACATAATAATAATAATAATAATAATAACTATGATTAGGCAAATTAAAAAATAAAATCTCAAATAAAATACAAATCATGAACATGAGAGACCAAATGATAAAAAATTAATGAACTTAATCAAAGGCAACACTGCATTAGTCAAAAGCCTGACTGGTATAAGTTGCACGTACCTGAGAAGAGCTTCAAACTGAAGAAAGACTTTGCAATCTGTGTGCCTACATGTAATTCAAACCCTGCTGCAAAGCAATGTTTTTGATAAATTACAATCAAATGAGAACTGAAATGAGTATTACATTGTATTCTAAGCAATCCATATCATAGCTCCATAGTGTAGTGGTTTACACATTCACTTGGCAAGCAAAAGATTTCTGGTTCAGTTCCAGCTGGACACACAATACCCTTTAGGGTTTGCATCTGACATAAAAATCTGCAATATCAAACAAGTGGAGCAACCCTATGAGCACTTTTCTTTTTAAATTTATTATAACAGAATTAGCTCAGGTTCATGAAAATGTATTTTCATTTAATTACATTCAGTTTTGTTCCCAACTAAATTACATGATAGATATACAGATAAAACCACAGGTGTGTGTGTGTACCTGTGCTCAGTTATAGCGAAGAAGCCCATGCTATGCATGTTGAAAGGACGAAAATAAGCTAACACAGCCTCAGGTGGCCTATAAGGTGTGTGCAATGCTGAAAAAGGGACACAAAGTATCACAAAGCATCTGTCCTACATTACTGTAAATGATTCAGACAGAGTGCACTGCAGTATTTTTGACTAGAAAAAGGGAGCACTGATGAAAATCTCAAGTGTATTACATTAAGTGAATTTTATCTTTTCTTAGAGCTCTAATGTGTTTTGCATGAGACTGGATGAGGGTGTTTCAGTAAAGCATTAAATAAATGAGAAATGCTGTTCTCTTCAGCATATGCTGATCCCAAGTCTTATGAAATACACGCTGAGAAAGGGTGAAGGAAGATGATATCATCACAGGCAAAAAGAACCCAGAGTGTAGCACATGCATGATGCAAGACTGCACCATCTCGCTGATGAGAAAAAAAATCTGCACTTTCTCACATTTTCCCTGTGAGCATCACATATCCGCACAGTTAACTGAAGGAGGACATCTAAAGCTACTGAGACGGCATCAGTGCCAGCCATAAGGTATAAATTTACCAGTCTACCGCTGTTTCATAGTTTTGCAGACTCGGAGGAATCCAAAGCTCCTTTCTGAAGTCATTTTGATTCTTTCTTAATTTACTTTTGAGATCAGCCAGCATCTTCAGCTCCATGTTTTTAAACACGTAGACGTAGCCTGCATGCTTTTGTTTCATCGTGGCTGGCGTACTGCTGTGTTTGTTTAATAGTTTGTTTATTGTAAATCAGAAATCACTCAACAGATCAGGTAAACCAAGCAACCAAAACCAGCAAAGAAAATCACAGCACTTCAAGCAGCACAAAACTGTCTGGTTTTAGGACTGCTTCAAAGATCTTTGTGACCAAAAACTGGAATATATTTTAAACTGTTCTGACGATGCTATAGAATTATTATCTTTTCAGCATATGAAGAACTGATGCCAAGTAAGGCATCACTTTAAACTACTGATGACATTTGTCTTCACTGATAAGATGCTTTTACATTTAAATATCCCATGTAATTCTGTTACATAAGTCCAATTGAAAAACATTACAGTTAATGGAATCTACTCAAATGAAATTTACTTGACTGGTATACATTCAATTCACAGCAAGAAAATTTTCCCTAAAGAAAATTTTTGATTTTATATATTTCAGTCATAATTTACTCAGAAATATTGCTTCCTGTTTACAATCGCAAAGAATACTTTTTTGAGTGTAAGTTGGTCCATAGTGATCGGTGTATCGTGTGTGATGATTCCCCTTGTGATCGTTACGATCTCCTGAACTCCGCCAAAAGGACCAGCAGGTCAAAGCTTTTACATATTTTAAAATCATTTCCCCAGAAGATGAATCTCACATTGTCACGGTGTCTGGGTCTAGGACCCAGGGAATTTAGATTTATTTCTTATTATAGTGCTTCCTGGTTTGTTCTGTTCTGCTTCCCATATGGTTTTGCGTCTGGTTTAGTCTTTGTCTCTGTGTAAGGTCACTTATCCATTGTGTTAGTTGCAGTGCCTCAGTGTTTGGTGCTTTGTTCCAGACATCATATTTAGGTTTTGCTCTGTGTTTAGTATCTCAGACCCTCTTGGTTTTAATTATCTGGGTTCTGTTCTTGGTAGGTTGTTGTATTCTGTCTCTCGCTTGGTTATCAGTGCTTCCTCTGTGTTCCCCATGCCTTGTCAAGTGTTTTCTATCTGTTAGTGATTCTGTTTGGTTACTCCCTGTTTTATTTTGTTAGTCCTTTGTCTCATGGGCACTGTTGACTTTTGTAGCCCTTGTCTCGTTTCCCTGCAGTGAGCTCAGCTGTGTTCCTTGGTGTCCCGGACTCGTCTGCATTTGTCCTTTGCCTTTCCACGTTCCCCTGGCTTGTTCTTCTGTTCTTCCCTGTGTCAAGTTAACCCCTGTTTTCCATTCAAATGTGTCTTCCTGTTTAATTGATGTTACTGTTGTTTTCTGTGGCTTGTGTTGCACTTACTTCCCCTGCCTCATTATGTCTATAGTTTCCAGCCATGCGTTCCACCCATTACCGCTCCTCTTGTTATCCTGCGTTTATATCGTCTCTGTCTCCTGCTGTTCTTTGTCGTGTCCTCTCTTATCCTTCTATGCTGTGTTCTCCCTTGATCAGTGTTTTCCCTTTGACTCAGAGTTTTGCATTCTTGGCTCCAGTCTTTCCTAGCTTTTTGCATTTTGTGTGTTTTGGAAGAAACTTCAGCATTGAAGCTGGAGTTTAAGTTCTGTCTCCCGAGTCCTGCATATGGGTCCAAGTCCGCCTGCTGCACAGCCTGTACATGACACACATTGGCCAAGTCAACGAATCTAGTGCATTCTTAAAAAGAAGGAATCCAAGAGCCAGCTCAAAAACACCAAAAAAAAACAGGAAGAGCACAGAAAGTAGCTAGAGTGGATTACTGTACAATGATTTTCAATCTTGAAAAAATGGTCATGATTTTCAGCCAAGCAGTGTTAATTTTATTGAAGAACTATTTTCGTTGTAGTTTTTGTCAACAGCCTTTTTTCATGACGAAAACGATACGATCACTAAATAAAAACGACCTAAAAGGATGAAAACTATGGTGAAATTAACGGACCCTTTCATCAACAAAAGTCTGCATTTTAATGTCATGCAGGGTAAAGTGTTTTTCCCAGATTAGCGTTTGTGTTTAGAGAAAATCAGCACACCATGGTGGGTCAGATCTCAGTCCTGAAGGCACACTGCCCTGCACCTTTGAGCATGTCCTGCTCAGTAAGGTGTATTAATGATCAGGTGTGCAGGAAGCAGGTGAAACTCCATAATGTGCAGTGCAGTGTGTCCAGACCAGAGTTGGGAAACTAGCTGGCTAACTGTGTTTGATGATTATGCTCCAAAGGGCTCCTACACCCTAGAAAGTGCACCAAACACATCAGCTAGTTTTACTTACAGTGAATTAGTGCATGTCATGACCAACAGGCTAATGTGCAGTGTGAGCCTCTAGGAAGCACTGTGACCTACAGATGTCTGCTATGCTGTGTGTCTTAAATAAGGAGATGTGGAGTGAAACTCTGCCAGTTATTTATGATAACATTTAATTTAACTGCACAATTAAAAATACTTTCATAGCAAAAAGTGCTAAATGGAATTAATATAGAAAAACCATTTACATTTTACACCCTTTATATTTTAGTTGACTGCAGATTTAGTCGACTATATTCTCCTTATTCGTTGATTAAAACTAGACTAAAACTATTCAGATGACTAAATTATGACTAAAACGAAATTACTTTTTTGTCAAAAGACTAAAACTAAATCAAAATTTGCTGTCATAATTAACACTGTAGCCAAGAAAAAAAAGTCTAGTCAAGAAAGCTTTCAAGAAGACAGAATTATTATTGTCTTACTGTACAACCAAGAGTGAAAATGGAAATCCAGAATATTTACAACAAGATGCAAATCACTGATTTACATAGGCCAGATTAGACTTTACCAGAAATCATCTTAAAGTGCAGCACAATTCTGGAAAATAATCCCCGAACAGATGAAACCATCATTAACCTGTACCAGAATGTAATCTGTTAAACATAGTGAAAGCATTCATGCGTGTGTGGCTGCCAGTGGAACTAGTAACTAGTATTTATTGATGATGTGACTGCTGATAGAAGTAGGGTGAATTGTGAAGTGTACAGGCCTGTACTCTCTGCCCAAATTCGGCCAAATGCTACAAAACTGATCAGAGTTTCATAGTGACCCAAGCCATGCTGGAAGAGCAACACCAGAGTTTCTCAAGGCAAAAAAAAGAGGATCTTCTTCAATCATCAAGCCAGTCAGCTGATCTCATCCCAACATGAGCATGCTTTTCAATTACTGAAGACAAAACTGAATGCAAAGAGACCCACAGACAAGAACAAATGAAGGAGGCTGCAGTAAAGGCCTAACAGTGCATCTCAAGGGAGGAAACACAGCATGTGCTGATGTCCATGGGTTCTAGACTTCAGGCAGTCATTGGCTGCAAGAGATATGGTCATGATCCAGCTCAATGTTCAGACAGGAACAGGAACCCCACACATATAATGGAGTCTTAGAGGAATAAAAGTTTTATTAAATTAAACTCAAATGTATTTTTTATTGTGTGGTGATTATATACAGCTTGGCAATGAGAACTTCATATTAGATCTTTTTTATAGTTAAGTAATTACTTCTCGGAGAGATTTTATGACAAATAAATGAAAATCAAAGAACTTCTAAGTGAACATTTGAGCATGTTGAAATATACTTAAATGGGTAAAATTATTTGATTTCGTGCTGTGCATTTGTGGCATTGTACTGTGATTCAGATCAACTGTATTGATTGAAATCAATAAATTTATTTGGATCAAATGGGACCTTATTACCTGTTATAAACTCTAAACGTTCACAGATGCAGTAATGCAGTAATTGCCTCTGTGCAGAGCAAGATTCTGCACATTCACTGCTGAAAGGAAGATGAACTACTAGTGAGAGCACGTGCACACACACACACACACACACTGAATCCTAAGTACACAAAACACTTTGTAATTGTAAATCAATAAACAATTATAGTAGCACCATCATAACACACTGCTTACTGACCTCAAATCCCTAGGCGCTGACTGTGTCTCCACTTTCCCACTGTTGTATGCGGATGGCTGAAACAACCGCGGCCATCTAATGTGGACACCCACCCACGGCTGCAAGGTTCGAAGCCACTAGAACGGAAGTGTTTCCCTGTGTGTACTGAACGTTATGAAGCTGGGTAAATCTACAGTAGAACTGTCCTGATGAGCCACATTTAGACAGTCTGCCTGATATTGCATCAGTTACCTCTGTACCATCAGGGACCTCTGAGGGTCTCCTGTGTGGCACCTGGTTCTTCGGTGGTGTGGGCTGCAGCTTTCAGTGGATTCGATTTGACGTTTGGGTCATTCTGGGTAGTTACTGTGGTGTGGCTCATTCATCGGTTGGTGGGGGCCACTGCGGGTCAGTGCTCGGTCTGCAGCAATATAAATATGAATGCTAGCACAAGTGGTTTCCCAGAAACAAGATGATCAGTGTTTTTCACCTCGCCGCTCTGTTTCGTGCTGTGGATTCTGTCGACCTGCTGAAGAAGGAAGCAACTAAACGTGTGAGATTAACAGTTGCAGCTCATTGTTACCTCCGAGCCACGATTCAGGCAGCGGCTCAGCCCACTCAATTTTAAAGTAAAATTAAGATGCTACATTAAAGTGCCAAATCTCACCCTTGTCTTGAGTGGGCTGAAAGAACCGAGGGGGAGGTGTAGCCCTTTCAGGCCCTTGCTAATTGGATCCTGTAATTAGTTCATGAATTGAAGGGCTTGCATGAGGTGACCATGCAAGTGGAGAAAACAAACGATGAGTTATCAAAGGTAGCTGCTTTGACAAAATCAACATTTGGGCTCATAAAAGTAAGAAAACCTAGAAAATGCAAAACAAGTTTGAAGGCGAGAACAAGGATGAGTTCAAAATCATGTTAGATGTTCAAGAAAAAAAACTGTAAGTGAAGCACAAGCTGTCAAAGCTCTCCAGGCCGCTGGTGAACATGTTTCCTTGTGAACGTTCATGAATGGAACCTCAGAGGACTCGGCACAAGATGCAAACTCTGCCGAACATCAATAAACAGAGAGTGGGGTTCACAAATAAAGAACTCAGACTTCCATGGACTGATGAAGCTCAACCTCCAGTGAAGTGATGAAATGAGTGGAGGAAAAGAAAGTCAGCTCAGCGCATCACTAGCTGTGTTAAACTCAGCTGTGTGCGATCCGGCTTTGGGTGAGTACGGCTGAAAATTCGCTGCACGACATTTCATCTATCAGCCGGATCTTTTCAGCTCGACTTCTTCAGGGTGAAGAGCCGGAATGGCCTCCTGCGATAGCAGCTGCTTGATCTCAGTCTGATAAAGATACATTCATTCCCTTCTTTAAGGACAGAAACACTCCACAGAAGCTGAAGGTGTCCGCAGCGAAAGCCGGAAGAGCATCACCGTGGAAAATACGAGGACCTGCGGGTGTCTGACTTCAGGAAGTCAGTGACTGCTGAGGTTTTTCTGCAACATGCCGAAACCTCAATTTTGAGTCTATATACTTTCTATAGGCCTACTGAGGTAAACAACACAAATGAAAGCTTTAGATTTGGCAGTGGGCTCTACTGTACATACTGTATATCTACCATAATGTGACCCATTGGTTTGTGAATTCCTATTTTAAAACAACAATATTTAATATTGAGGTTGTTGCCATGATTAAAATTTTTCACCAATACTCGGGCATGGAATTCTTGGAGAGGCTGTTAGCACAGTTAATCGCACTGCGAGCTACATCACTCCTTAGATAGTTGTATTAAAATGCTCCAAAAGTCACCAAAAATGCATTCAAAAGGTTGAGAGGTCTAATTCAGGGACTGGAGTTAGTGGAGGTAAAGCTTAGTTGGCAGCTGGTGGTGCTGTCAGGACCCACTTGTCTCTCAAAGCAGCCATGCTCCTGATAATCCATAACTTTAACCCTTTAAACGGGCTCATTTAAGCCAAGCAGAAACCTCTGGGGCTGAGAAATAAAGCCGATGCAGAAATGCACGAAAACAGCAGTTCCTCAAACTGCCACTTGATGCTGGCTGACTAATTCAGTCCTCATAGACTCCCTGTTAAAATGTCTCAGGGGATGTTTGCATGTTTGCAGCCTGGTCTCTGTGGCTGGGTTTCACCACCATCAATTTGAGTCATTGAACTGGACCTTTGGAGCATTTTAATGGGTTTTGTTCTGACATGTAATTTGCTGTCCATAAATCCATCCTCATGTCCAAATTCTGTCACTTCTGCATTGTTGGGGACTGTTGCAAACATCTAGCAGGTTTACCATCTGTTTGGATTCTGGTTTCACAGATAACTTGCAGTCATGCAGCTCTTATGTCACCATTTATGGAGGAATTTCTGTTTAATGTCTATGAGGTTCTGCTGGACTCTGAATGTAAGTGGTTAATATGAATTTCTGGATATGTAGACAGCAACTGTTTTGAAACAGATGTGTGCTCCTGGGCATTTTAGCGCAGGAGTCTATGGGAAAGACTTAAATGGCCCTTAGAGGAACTGCATCGGCTCTTGGACTCGATTCGTAGTGTCCAAGGACATAAACAAATACTTGGCAAACTACCTGAGAAAAGACACGTTTTTATGACTTCTATCACGTCAACAGTGGAGATAGAAGAGCAGACGACACAGACACACAATGAACGCATGCTGTTCAGCTCTGTGAAAGATTTAGATGAAGACAAGATTTAGTCAAATTCACACATCTTTATAAGACAGGACAAAATGGAAAAAGAGATCGTCTGATTGTTTGAAGACATTTTCTTAAGAGAGTCACATTAATACAAAGATCTATCATGGAATACCAGTATTTTATATACTGCAGATGTTATACCACATTTTAATATTCTGTAACATGTGTACATGGTAATATGCCAACTTTGCTTCAAAAAGTGTTCAGTTAGTTCATCCAAGAAAAAAAAAAGTCTTTAAAGAATATTCAACTCACCATGAAAGGATTACAATACCCTGCAAATGCTTACGGTCTGTGTCATAATGTCTTTAAGCGTTTATCTTTACCACAAGAGAATACACAAAAACTCAATGCTTTGGGTAACTCAATGGACTGGATCTTGCCTTTCATACAAAGTAACTGAATGCTCGTTAATGATTTACACAGTCCAAAGGGAAACGGAGACAACATTGTGATAACGGAAGCGATGTGAAGAGCTCCTTCCCGAACCCCTATATATCCAGATACAACATGAAATAAAACAGTTGCCTGAGGTTTATCATTCAGTGTGTGAGAATGCTTCAGGATCCACTCTGTAAAAAATAACTCAATTTGTCAACTGAGCACTTGAATTATGAGAGATATTTCAAAAGAAATATTTTGATTTTCATATTTCTAGCTCAGTTAATACTGTAATTATTTAAAAAAATGCTTTAAAACCACACAATTAGCTGATTCACTTCAGTGATTATTATTTTTAAATGTACGGTCCAAAATTAAGACAAGTATCTCACTGCTGCTCAGCAAAGCAGACAGCATCATTCATGTACAGCTGATGGGAAAGATGTCATGAGGACAAAAAAAGTGATGTTTCTTTTAAAAATGGGTAAAGTGATTGGATCCTGATGACATCAGCCTATAATACTGTAAAATAAGAGCTCTATATTAGGGGAAAATGTCCTACTTTGCTTTCTTGCTAAGAGTTAGATGATAAGGACAATACAGCTCTCATATCTGTATTGTACATATACAGCTAGCGCCTTGTGAGCATAGCTCAGCATAAACACTGGAAACAGCGAACAAGATCAGCCTCTCAGCACCTCAAAAGACACTTAAGTATGGGGAGAAAAAAATTTGGCCAGTAACCTCAGTCTGATGGGACTTTATACGGATTACCAATCAGGACGTAGGAAACTGAAGCTAGCTAACCCGCCGTGTCCAATCTAGCTTGTAAAACCTGATTAACGTATTTCACTGAACTGTTTTTTTTTCTGACAAAAAAAATGTAAACATTTTGAGACAAATTAGATAATGAAACCTTTCAATTTTAATTACGTGAATTAACTGTTACAATGTTAGCGAAAATGCTGCAGTTAGCAAAAATGTGCTAGCAAGCATCCCTGCTACAGTCCAAACCTTAGAGTTTCTTCCATATTTACGAACCCTGCCTTTTTCCAAATGTTATAGCACTCATTAAGTTCTGGCTGGATGAACCCTCTGGGGTTTTGGGTGGGTGTTAAAGTCTTCAAAAACACTGACGTTTAATAATCAAAACTCTTTGTCGTTAACGGATGTATCTAAAAAAATCTGTTGCTGCATATTCAGGATACTTGCTTTAAAAACAAGCAAAATGACTGATTAAAGATGAACTAATTGGTTTAATTCAATGATTCATAAAGTGTGGGCAGCGCAGGTACGGCTGCTGGGCCACGAGAGGCCATTTACGAGATATATTTATTTTTAAATTCAGGCCCTGTCCACATGTACGCTGGTATTTTTTCTGTGTGTTTATTTGTCCAAATTTAAATGACATTTTAGGTCACTGAAAACAGAGTTTGTGGGAAAACACCTTCCAGGGTCAAAGGTGTGCACCTCGTCCTCCTTTTATGACATCAGACTGTGCTGTGATATTGTTTGCGGGGCTTCTTGGCCAGCGTTTCTATGCAGTTAGGGTTATATCACCCCCACCTGTTGGTGTCTGGCATGCTGTTGACAGCACATGAAAGCGCTTGTGTTTTTGTGTGGCTGGTTTAAAAGAAAAAAAGCAGAAAAGGTAAAAAAAGAAATAATCTTTTTGGTTTTATTCTTTCGGAATTATGAAGAACTTTTTGACCTGAGTTTTGTGGTTTAAAATGGCCGTGAAACACTTACATTTTAAAAAGTTACGGGAAGTACTGACTGTTATTTTTCCTTTTCCTCAATGCGCCGTATGTATCTCGTTTTTAAGTGGAGATAACTTAATCTGGAAAGTAAACTTGTTCATGAAAAATAAAGTTTAACAAGTGAATCCTCAGAAGATCAAAAATAATCAATTGAGATACAGAGAAAATAGTCAATTTGCATCATGATATGAATAATAATATGGGAGAAATCTGAAATTTACTTAAGGGACTGCCATAAGTAACTCAATAATAGATAAAAAGAAAACACTCAGGGTGAGTGAGTCCAAACCTTTGGCTGGTCCTGAATATGCTCTATGGGGATAATTATCTGTGTTAGTTAACATGTCAATGTGCTTTTCAACAGGGTTAAAAAAGCTTAACTAGCTCTGCTGTGAGGATAAAGTTTTTATGCTAAGCTGAGCTAACTGTCCCACATATTAAAAACATGTGATTGGTTATAACTCTCAGCAAGAAAGCAATCATAATGTTCAAAATGTCAAACTGTTCCTTTAACACATAGATTAGGCTGTTTAAGCAAGACAACAACCCTGCGACTCACGGATGATGAGTACACTCAAAGCTACAAAAAAGCATTTTTTTTAGCAGTTTTACATCAAAAAGCTTGAATATGACAGTGTGTGTGTGTGTGTGTGTGTGTGTGTGTTTGAGGGGTGAGGTGTGAGATATCACTAACTTAGAATTCTCGCCATAAAAAGCAAAAGCAAAGGAACGTGAATGTGAGGTTTCATCACCTCTTTGGAAAGTGTCGCGTTGAATCATGGCTCTGAGTCATCCCACGCTCACCAAAGTCTCTGTGATTCGGTGTCAGTGGGCTTTTCGCACTGTATTCACTGGCATTCACCTTCACCACGTTAGACAACCAGCACTGACACGGATAATTCCCAAGGAAATCTCCTCTGGATTAGGATGAAAACAAATACCATAGCTTTGATACTTTAGCCACCCCGGATCACAGTCAGAAAAGGAACCAAAGTAACCGGAAAAAATAAGTTAACATAATTCTGACACATAGAATTTTACAATATGTACATTATCTTTAAATTAAAATAGATTTGTCAGTTGTCTGATTGGGTGGGTCCTCTACAGAACGCTGCTATTTTCCAACCATCCAGTGTTATCCCAAAGAGCTCCTTTATGAGCTCAGTGCCGGCCAATCAGAATGCAAGTAAGGCTTTCAACACCAAGTCCCTGCCAATAGTTTGTCGGTGGCGTCTTCAGACGGGGCCGAGCCCTTAGCAACACACATGGCAGACTCTTCAACATCTTGACAAAAAGAAATAAATATAAAATATATGTAATATTTCTATATATATTCATAAAACCAAACCCAGGATAGATTTGAACTCTGATGTCTTCTCTCCATAATATAATCAAACTGCAGCCATTTTCCTACTGCCAGTCCGCTTCCCTTTCCGTCTCGTTTTTGTGTATTTTTGCAGTTTTTCCAAGGAAAAAAAAAAGAAAAAAAAAAAGAAGTCTTCTTCAAACCTGTACATCGTATACACAAGTAAACAAAATGTAAAAGTGCGTGTTTTTTGAATACGTTTTATCCACTATATCCAAAAGTGTTGCAGGCACTTAAGTCCTTCCCAAACAATGCAGGTGTTTTTCGACAGTGGAACAGGTTGGTTTGGTTATTCCTGGATCCGCGTGGGTCGTTCTGTCTGTATGTCTCTGTCGATCTTCGCGTCTGGCGAGGCCGCTCGCGGGCCGCTGCTAGCCCAGGATGTCCAGGTAGACCGGCGTGGCTTTTCCCATGGCGAACAGGACCTTCTGAATGTCCTTAATGTTCAGTCGCTGCTGCGGTTCCCTCTGCCAGCAGCCCAGCATGATGTCGTAAACCTCCTTAGGACAAATCCGTGGCCTCTCCAGGACCCGACCCTGGGTTATGCACTCGATGACCTGCAGAGGAGACAGGGCAGCGGAGTGAGACAGGGCGGCTCTCGCTGACTGATTGCTTCAGTTTGTTCATAATGAGAAAGCGGTGACACCGAGCAGACTGTCCTTTGAGGTTTGAACTAATGAAACTGAGATGAAAGAAATAAACAGAACACATTCAGTCCTAAATTTGTGCAATAATAAAGGGGAAACAAGACTTTTTTTCCTGTCCCACAGCACAAACTAACAATAATACTGACTATTTGGTGGGGCTGGATGTTTTAGATGTTGTTAAAAGCCTGATTGATCTTTTCTCTGTTGTTCTTGTGCACTAATTAGCCAGATGAGTCACTGCTGTCACGACAATTTGCCTTCATTTTCCAGGGCACCACAGTTTAACAGAACGGAGAGGGGCCTCTCTGAATGAAAGCTGCGATTTTTTATTATTATTTACACTTCACACTTATGTACCAATCAAAAGCAGCTCAAACATCACGTTCTTTTTTTAAGTTTTCACTTTTCCAGGCGTGGAAATTACCAACACAGCCGAAGAGGGAAAACAGAAACTTTCCCCGTAAGGCGTATTATGGTATCGTGCAATTTCACGCTCCTGCAAACTTGCAGCACAACAACAGTGTCAGAACAAAGGATCTGATAATCTACTGATATCTGAAGTCTAATTTTCTGGAAGGAACGTATGACGAACTTGATCTGTGTTTAAAAAAAAAAAGTGGTTTTACTTTGGTTTATGCTCAAGTGTATCAAAGCCAGTGCACATTATTAGAGCGAAACAGCGGGATCCACCTTTTGTTTACTTTCTGCTCTTATGTTCGGTTCATCCGCTGATGGTAACAGGACCGACTGCAGCCTCTATGCATAATACCACAATCACAAACATTGCAATCAAGCAGTAAAGGGGTGTGGTCACGGGCGACTGAGAACAGCAGTAGAAACTCAGTGGTTCTCTAGGTCAGGGGTCCTCAATCCCAGTCCTCGAGGGCCGGTGTCCTGCAGGTTTTGGATGCAACCCTGCTGCAACACACCTGAATCAAATGGCTGAATCACCTCCTCAGTGTGCAGTTAAGTTCTCCAGAGTCCTGCTAATTGACTCAGGTGTGTTGAAGCAGGGTTGCATCCAAAACCTGCAGGACACCGGCCCTCGAGGACTGGGATTGAGGACCCCTGCTCTAGGTGATCTGTGTGTGTTCAACCCCCAAAGACCAGTGCTGTGTGCACGGGCAGTCAAATCCACTGTGCCCTGGTCCAGCTCTGCTCAGTTGGACATGAGCCTCCTCAGTGACAAAGACTGAAAATCCCTGTGTTATATAAATAAATCTGTACCACACGTGTGAGGCCAGTCTGATTAATTTCACTGGCATTAGTCAGCCAATAAAGGTTCCCTTCTCATTCATCGAGTCTGTCATTGGTTCCTTTCTCTACCTGCTTCAGGGCATGTTATGTCCCAAATTAGAGATGACAGGTATGAAATCACTGCATACTGACCAATCAAATAGATTCCTGGAAGGCCCCTCGGACCTTTGTGCTGAGACAGTGAGAGTTTCCTAATAGCATCTAAAGTCTCTGCCCTTCGCTGAGCATGTCTGCATAATAAATATAGATTCTTCAGCACTACTATTCCTCATTTTTCCCCTTGTGGGTACAAAAATGTTACAGCAGTGTTATTGCCCTATTAGCATTAATATATGATCCTAAAACAGACCATCTATTTGTACCTCTTGACCTTATATCAGATTTGCACAGAGCCCGAGCCTGTGTTAGGCTATGCTAAACACCACGGGGGCTGCATTCATTTAACACAACAACAATACCGATCCATCAGGTTCTTCTGTGTCTTAATGACCAGTTTTTCTGCCTGGTTTCAAACAGACTTTATTAATATAGTAGATCTTTTCCAGTCTTGCTGACCACACACACACACACTCACAATCTGCCGCTCCGGCTGCAGCAGCTGTGTTCTTTTCAGCTTGCATTATCTGTTTAACCAATTCATATTTTTCCCACGGTGCAGGTTTATCTTTGTTTGCATGGTCACCGCTCAGCTACACGTAGATCTGTCCGCGTTTCTGATTGGTCACATGATGCCACCGCTTATCGCCACTGTTCTGCTAAGTGAAGATAATACAAATAAGTTTGTTGACTTTGCTTTGCGGAACAAAGCCCTGATGATTCGCAACCTTTGTTTTTACTTGACACCGTGCTCGGGGTCACTTCCTGTCAGAGCTTCAGAGTGTCGTGCACGTCCTTTGTAGATGCATTACGAACGTGCAAATATGATAGCAGGGACTAATCGACGAGTCGCACTGAAAACAAGGGTGTGATTAGTCACCCAGTTCTATGATCACAGCTGGGGGCCTCTGATCTCAGCACAAAGTGCAACTCCAGCCCCCTCACATTACAAGCAGCTCGAGCACAGATAAGCAAATGTAACAAAGCTGGCCTGGGATCAGCTCCTACTAATAGACCGAGACAAGACGGCCTGCATGAACCAGAGCTGGATGGTTCGTAAATCTGTGACCTCTAATTTAGATCAGTGAAAAGGTCATGTTGATTATTTTATATGAATTATTTTAAATGTATGCTGGAGTCTGTTGTGTGTGCTGGTGCTAAACATGACATCCAGCACATGAAACGAGCCTGACAGCTGTTTCCATCGTCTGCTGACCCAAAGAGCTGTCAGGGATCGTAGACCTGCACGAGGCTGCGACGGCCACAAAACGAGAAACGTGGTCGGAAGGTGACAGTGGTTGAACGCAATTATTCGGAAATGGAAGAAATACAAAATGACCATCAGCTGCCCTCAGTCTGGTGCTCCATGCAAGCTCTCATGTGGCGAGGATGAGAAAGGTGGTGGATTAGCAGAGAGGCTGCGCACCTCCTTCCCACAGCCAGAACACTGGAGGTGGGTCGTGGACGGTTCTTCCAGCATGACAATCACCCAAAATTAAACCACCAAGGCAGCAGAGGTCTCCAGACCTTAATCCTACAGAAAATCTGTGGTGGGAGGTGAAGAGGAGCGGTCCAAAACCCCTCCTGAGATGTGCTCCAGCAAGTAATCATGTTTAGATTCAGGATCAAATACTTATTTTACTAAATAACAGTTTATAACTTTTACTGTATGTAATTTTTCTTTTCTGGAGTTTCGGACGAGCAAACTTACTTATGATAAGAATAATTTCCCCCACTGTAACTTACACAGCACTAACTTTCCAATCTGGACAGTTTTGGTCCTTTTCCAGTGAAACACCAATGTTGGATAAACCTACAAACCCATTTGTGATACTTTCACTGCTGGGACTAAAGGTGTTCCTACACTGTCATCACTGCACCCAGCGCACTAAAGGTTTGCCTTCCCAGCCAGTGCATTTTTGCGTCTCCTGGTTTAAATAAACACATCAAACAGTAAGAACTTCCCACCCCAATATCGAAGGTCCGTGCGGTAACCTACTCTTTGATTTAGCCGCTTCCAAAAAGTCACATAAACCCTAAAGCAGGTGATTGGGTCACTGGGCAGAATTGTTGGGCTGTTTATTTTAAATCAGCCCTTTAAAACGACTCATGGTAAAATTGTGCTTTTTCTTCTTCGTTGGGATGCTGCAGCCAGTCCGAGTTATTTATGCGAATCCTCGTTTGCCAGGAAAGCGCCGAGTTGCCACGACCCAGAGCCCCGTGTCAGACAGGCTGGAATTACACCTGACTGCAAACTGGAATCATTTTTGAAGTAATTTTGTTGAACCTGTCTGACACAGAGCTGCAAACATATTCTGTTGTGGGACTGTTTCTCTCTGCATAGAGTGCATATATTACTCTTTGTTGTGCTTGCAGCTAGTAAAAAAGCAAAAAAGCATTGAGTGATCGGGGATGGCAGAGAGAGTGCAATCAGATTTTATTGTGTAGCTCCACAGAGGCTGATGGTGGAGCCTGTGGAGCCCAGAGGAGTGCGAGGCCTGTTTGAAACATGTTCCTGAAGCACCCAGGTGATACTTTATCACTGTCACCGGCTCACTAATGCTCATTCATAATTGTTGCAGTAATGTTTCAATGATTTAAACACATCTGAATAACTGAATAATAAGTACAACAACTCAGTCTGCAGTACCTGTAGGTGCAAAATTACATTTGGAAAACAGTTTCCCTTTCTCTTTGGCTGGGATATAATAAAGCACTCATCTCATCACAGTTTAATCAGCTGAGTGTTTCATTTGCTGTGCCTCAAAACTCCTTCTGCACAAGACAAAAAATTTGGGAATATCACATTTGTGTCGAGCCCAAAAGCACGTCGATGCTTCTATTGATGTTTCTATTTAATTGCAATGCCCATGGTTATCCTACGAGCGTAATCCTAATTGAATTTTATTGATTTAAAGCAAAGACTCCAATGATGAAACATACCAATCATGGGTGTTATGCAACGTGGCATCTTGTCTAATGGCAGTTTATGATGAGGAAGAGCGCAGAAACAACACGAGGCAGTAGATTAAGATCCAAAATGGCAGCTGGTCATTCAGACCTGCCATTAGCGAGCTCGGGATTCCAGCGTTTCCTCACCGCCGACGCTACGTAACGGAAGACTTTGTTGCCCTACTGATGTTTGGAAATGGAAAAGTAGACACATTTACCGCTGGATGACCCGGAGCTATAATTTCCTGTGGGTGCACGAAGCTCTGCAGTACAGCCTTTGATAGTGTGTGTGTGCTGCGTCTCGTGGAGGTTTATCTTTCACGCTTCAGGCGCTTTTTACCTCGTTGTTACCCAGCTGAAACCAAGGCTGCTTCCCATAGGTAAAGATCTCCCACAGAATGACTCCAAAGCTCCAGACGTCGCTTTCTGTGGAGAACTTCCTGTACATGATGCTCTCTGGGGGCATCCAGCGAATAGGTAGCATGGTGTGTCCTCCAACCTGCGAGGAGAACAGAGGAGAGAGGAGATCTTTATTGCAAACAGAACTGTTGCAGTTGAGATAGAGATAAGACGACTCAGTCATCGGCGCAACTCCCTAGTGTCTGGGGATTAGCTGTCCTTACATGTAACTGATATGCCGGGCTTAACATTTCACGTGATGCTGAGTGTTGACACTGATGCAATATGGAAAAATGCTGACTGCTTTGCATGCATCGAAGCACTCGAAATTCTTTAGGTTATCATATAAAATGGCCCCTTTGTTCTTGAAATAAAATCCTTTTTTCTGCAGAAGTGCTGGCATTAAACAGGGGATCAAAGTCTCACAGCATGGAGCTGAATGTGGAATTTAATCAGTTTTTAAATAAATCAACCAAGAGGACGAGAAAACTGCTGAACACACGCTCGTGTGTCCTCATGGAGGCTTCAGAGGAGAGTGTGTGAATTCCACACGGTGACGCACAAAGCTGCGTTTCCGAGCTGTGATGGAGGCAGCGACAGTCGAAGCAAAGCACACACGAGCTTTGAAACTCTTTGGTGTCTGCGAACCAGCAGCACATGAAATGAAGTCTCCCCCTGCTGTAAATCCTTCCAGGGTGGATATTAATCGATTAAACAATCGCTCATTAATCATCAGCTTCCATTAGCAGGCATTGTTTTAAGATCTATTTCCCATTCGTGTCAGTGACTGTGTTTTAATCACGCCGGTGTCGGCCTGAATAAGACTGATGTGGGAATGAGCTGCAAAGTATTGCAAGTTTCAGCTCAGAATATGAGGGCAGGATTATTACAGTGATTACTGAGGCGCTCAGCAGTCAGTTCGCTACAGACACGTTTCTGTTTTTAGCAGGTGGCCCATGTTTAGTGTGACAGGCTGTCGGAAAAGTTTACAATCGGAAAACAGCTTAAAGCAGGCATGTCAAACTCGCGGGCCGCTTTGGCCACGCCCCTACTTCCGGCCGTGAATTGGCGTTAAAAATATGGTACAAACAGGCCCTTTAAGTTACTTTTTTGACATTCCACCTTCTCCTCCAGTTAAGTGGGTTGAGCGGAATGTCAAAAAAGTAACTTTGTACCATATTTTTGATGCCAATTCACGGCCGGAAGTAGGGGCGTGGCCGGAAGTAGGGGCGTGGCCGAGTTTGACATGCCTGGCTTAAAGGAATCTTACTGAGCTGAGTATATCTGTCATAAAAACACACTTATCGACACCTGACCGAAGGTCAATACACAGGTCACGTGCTGATTCCACGAGCACAGACACAAAAAGATGTGGCAGAAGCCGCGAGCGCAAACACACACACACACACACACACACACACACACACACAAAATGGATCATCATCATTTTTCTTTACTTTTTTCCCCGAGATGCAGATTACTCTCAAAAGGACTTTTGATAGTGGAATTATGATTAAAGTTATTAATTAATTGGCACTAATTGAATCTCGAGAGTAAACATTCGACAGCTTTCAACACACAGCATGAAACCAACAGCATATTCGCTGCCAAACAGAACTAAACAGACGGCAGTCGACATACTGATTTATGTCACACACCACGTTCTAGTTTATGTCCTAATCCTGCTTCATCACATCACTATTATTTCATAACACCATAATACAAGTGCAGAGTAGCACTTACAGTACTAATTGTAAGGATTGTGTTGTCCTATCACTTCCTGCTGTCATTTATTTGTGTTATCTGCTTCAGTTTTTGGCCTTTGCGGTTGTTATCTTGGCAGTTTTGTCGAGATAAAATAAGATGGGTTTTAAGCCTCTTTGAGGTTTTTATCTCTAAGTCAGTGAAAGTACTCCTGCAGCATATCAGACACACATCTATCATCTGTCCATCATCAAATCCATCCATCCATCCTTCTGAGCTCATTTTCTGTTCTTTAGGACAAAATAAAATCCACAGGCATGCCATGGGCTCTGAAATCATCATTAGGAAAGCCTCTTAGCTTGTAGCTGCATTCACCCTCACATGGTTCCTCCTATCTGTACCTCTGGGTTACAACACAATCAGATTCATTTAATCATAATAAGCTCTTTTCCCAACTCCATTTACCGGCTCCAACATCTGTGTGCCTTCAGCTGTGAGTGCTGCGTGGCATTTTAAGTATCGAGAGAGAGAAAAAAAACCCAACTCGAGTCTTACTAATTACCTCCTAGTTCCGTAGTGCGCTCATTGCACATTTCCTTTGAAAGTCAAACACAATCTCTGTGTGTCAGCTTGACGCAGCAGATGAATCTTGGTGGATGTTTTCAAAGAAACACGAGATTTGTCAGTCTGCCAAAACGCCGTCTCCTTCCTGGGCATTTTTTCAGAGCGTCCTTTAGTTTGTACACTTCGTCAAATTTAGTTGCCGTGTATGAGGCCTGTGTTGGTTTCCCTCTATATGTCCTTCATCTGCAACCTTCTTGAAGTACAAGATTACGGCAGGTGTTAAAAGCACCAGGTTGGTGTGTGAGCTCTTCCACTACTGACGGCCTGTCGCGGTCGCTGGATCTTGAACACGGGTTTGGAGTTTTCTTTTGAATCTTATCTCGTGATTCTGGTTTTCGGTGTCACGTCTGTTCAGAGTTGTTAATACAGTTCTTCATATTATGAGATTTTTATGATAATACGCTGCTCAAAAAATTAAAGGAGCACTTTGAAAACACAGGGGGAAAAAAAATCGCACTGATATCTACACTGATAAGGACCGGGTACTCTGTCAGGATCAAAAGGATACCAAACTGTTTGATGGGAATGAAAATTATCAACCTACACAGGCCTGAATTCAAAGGCAGCCAAAAAAAATCAAAGTGAAAAAATAATGTGGGAGGTTATCCGGTTTTTCCTAAATTTGATTGCAGGAAATCAAAATGTTGCTCAGTAGATTGCATAACCCACACGTGCACGTGTGCCAGACAACACCAGGCCATGCTCATAATGAAACCATGAACGGCGTCCTGGGGCATCTACTCCTATATCTGCACCATGAGCTCCCGGACAGTCTGAGGTGCAGCCTCGTGGCATCGGATGCACTGAAACATAATGTCCCAGAGGTCTTCTATTGGATTTAGGCAGTTGTGGGGGCCAGTCAAGGGGATCAATTCCTTCATCCTCCAGGAACCATCTGCATGCTCTCACCACGAGGCCGGACATTATCATCTGTGAACAGCACAGGATGCCAGTGGTGGGTCTGGATCGGATTGTTTGATCAGAGGTCAGAGGTCCTTTGGTAGAGCTCAGCCTGTTCGTCCTTACACAAAACACTAAGATACCATCCTGCTGATGGGTTAAGGACCTTCTGCAGTCCTGTCCAGCTCTCCTAGAGTAGCTGCTCGTCTCCTGTTACTGCCTCCATGCTATCGAGACTGTGTTGGGAGACACAGCAAACCATCTGGCAGTGGCAAATATTTATGTATCCTGGATGAGTTGGACTCCCTGTGCAACCTTCATGCTTCCAGCGTGCAGCCCATTCAAGAAGTCTGTGCTTCACTGCTAACCAGGCTTGCTAACATTAGCTGACAACCTTGAGCTGTCTCTGCTGAGCCGGGCGCTCTGCACGCTCACATGAAATGGGCGTTTTCCAGTCAGAGACGTTCTCAGGTAACGATGATAAAATAGTGATGAAAATCTATCAAGAACTTAAAAATGTAACAGTTAAACGGAACATTGTTGCAAACAAGACGAGAAGTCAATGCTGCAGAAAACTGTTGCTCTTTGGATTTAGTGCACAAAGGCAAAATCAATATTTTAATTCCAATCAAGTATTTTAATGCTGAGTGGAAAACAATGCTGGTGCTTCTGTTTATTTCTAATGTGACGTCTGCAGATTCCTAAATTGAATACATTTAAATATTAAATGTTACCATTCCATAGCCTAAAAAAGGAGACATGGAATCACTTTAGTTTGTCGGCCGATCAAAGTGAAATTCATTTTATCGATTAAACAGGCATCATTGGTGTGTGTTTAGCTGCAATTCCAGCAGCGTAAAAGAGAATTAGCAGCTTGATTCTACACTTAGAATAAAATTTAAAAACACTAAAACGTTTTCTGCATCACCAAATGAATACATGCACGTCCCAGTGCACGGTTGCTACTGAGATAAAGCTCAACAAATACACATATGAACATATAAATGCAAATAATCTGTATTGTACTTAAAACATGCTGCAAATGTTGTGCCCCAACCAGGTCTGTGTTCAGCATAACTGATTTCATCTGAATTAAGTTTTCCAAGCCAAGTTTTCAGTAGTTTTGTTCATCACAGTGTGACTGTGGCATTACTCGAATGGTAGTTTTAAAAGATGTCATTTGGAACTATTTTATTTTTAACAAATGAATGTCCCACAGGTCCCCTGTTATCAATATTTCATCGTCTAAATGAGTCATAATGCATTAACAAGCCAACTTTAGCTTTGTCTCTAGTTTCGGCTAAACCTGGCAGACAGTAGGCGCAGAACAGTTATGACTCAGAACTAACTTGTGGGATTCGAGCTGCTTTATTTTAGTGATGAAAAGGTGCTAATTTCCACTTTTAAAAGTCGTTAGACATTACGCTAAGCTAAATTTGAACCTGAAGTGTAGCTGACATTTAAAAGAGGAACGCAACCTTTTTCGTAAAAGGTTAATTCTGATGACTGAAAGTCATTTTGCACGAGTGAAGCAAAGCGTTGCGTTAAAAAAGAGCTCCGAGGTCTCGTGATGGTGGAACTGCCTGGTGAAGGCTTTGTAAGCCTCATTACCTCAAGGAGTTTTTGTGTCCTCGTTACTATAGAGACAAAATACCTGTTTGCAGGAACTTTTTGTGCCATTTTGGACCTTGAACTCCAGATTGTAGCAGCCTGTCTCAGGTGTCCTGACTGAGTCGATATCTGGTGTGTAGAGTGTTTACTTGGCTCTGTTATACCAAAGTTGCTTGCTTTCCTTACACTGAACACAAATCGATATCTGTACACAGGGCCTGCAGGTCAACGAGACACTTTTCTTTACCTACATCTATATGCTGACTGAGAATCAGAATCACACTCCATTAACCTCCAGGATGTCAAACTGGAGGACGTGACTTCACTTCCGTTCCGTGCTCGCCGAACACGCTTACATCCGTCTTCAAATCCGCCCACCACAAGATGTTTATTGTATCTTAGATTTACTCGTGAAAATGGCCACTGCCACATGTTTCTCATAAAACATAATTACAGGAATTAAGTATGAATTATTTCAGGATAATGGTTGAAATACACGAAAGTGGAGCCAGAAAAAAAGAGGAAAAAACAGTCCCTCCTGAGACGTTTATTTTTTACCACCATCTCGCTGTTTTACGCCGACACATTTACACATGTTTATACCTCAGAGCCGCCCGATACAACCACAGCACTGCCACTAATCCCACCGGTGGTTAAGTGCTGTGCCGTGTCTCAGTGTGGAGCTGAAAAGTGCAAAGGACACCATTTTTTCCCCCCTGAATCCTGCAGAAACACTGCTTCTCTATAAGTTGGCTCAAGGGTATCCGAGGTGTCACACAGATGCATTCCTTCACCTCCTAATTTCTCGAGTCTTTCCAAGCCCAAACAATTATGATCCGTCACCACCCTGGAAGATAATCAAAGCTGCTGTTTTTCCTTCAGTGGTAGGACAGATAAAATAGTAATTAAGATAAACATAAATTCAAGAGGTGTTCCGAGTAAGGTGCCCTTTCTCCACATTCTGAATTAACACGTATTGACGATGCCACTGGCAGCAGTCCTCCCTTGCATGCACCCTTAAACTTATTCTTTAGGGTTTCACTTCAAGCTAAGGGCCAGATGAACACAGACGTAGACTCCACCTGGTCTCATTACGCAGGACATAGTTTAGCATTGTACACAACATTAAGCCAATATTGATGCAGAGACTAGTCACCCCTATTATGCAAAACCTCTGGGTCGAGGTAAGCTAGGTGGGCTGAGTGTGAGGTGAAGAAGTTGGCGAGGGGCTGTATACCAATCTGTCCCTCTGTGGAGCTTTATAAAGATTAAACAAAATTAATTAAGTACCCGTTAGTCTAAATGACTTATCTGAGGTCCTCCCTGCCCACTGCATGCAAGGCTCAGCCTCATCAGATGCATGCTAATGATTCGAACAGAGCAGCCGTGGCGCGAGGCGTTAGAACCGGCTGACTCGCTGCTTCCCAAATGATTGCATGCCATCACCTTGGGTTTTTGTGACAAGGCCACGGTAATTAGCTCGGAACATGGGGGAAAAGGAGAAAAAAAGCTGAACACATAATAAAAATAAAATAATTGCCCCTGTAATTATCCTCATCTTTCTCACTCAATGTCACATCAAGAAGCTGGCAATGCTCTGCAGGGAGTGAGGAATGAGTCTGGGGCTTTTTTGTTGCTGTGTAAACTGGATTAGTGCTCTGCCTGTCCCACCGTGGCAGGGGAGTGATTGGATTAACGGCGTGGAGAGCATAGCAGCATGGCAGGGGGATAGATTACTGGCCCAGTCGGGCTCTTCGATGGGCGCTCCGTGGCCTGCAGGGAGCCCTAGGAGGCCCCAGACATCTTAAAGGCCCCCGATAACCATCTTGAGAAACTCTCTCTCCCTGCTTCAGCCGTGTTGCTATCTTTGCTCTCCCAGCTCAAACAGCAGCGAACACAAGTTCACTTTTAGAGGCTATGATGTCCATTAGGTTTCTACCTGCTGCGCTGCTGCCAAGTGGAGATAAAGTGGTATCTACTCTGGCCACTGCATGCCAGTGGGTGGTGAAACTTTCTGAAGGTTTTTAAAACAGGCACACACAAACACATTGCACTGCTGCTATCATACAAATTGACTTTATTTTCTGTACCTATTCCAGCGGCTCACTGATAATGGGAAGAAAGGCGGGGCCTCGGTGTTGTTGCTGACTTTGTTCTGCATCTTGAATGTGAAGCATCCAGATGCAACCGGGTCAGGAAACGTTTGGACAGGGACACGGTTTTCATAATTTTGGCACCAAGATGTTATTTTATTGTGGGTTACTTTAGTATTAGCCTCCTAATGCTAATTAGCTTGCTAATGCTAAATGCTGTGCCACCTTGCTAATTCAGTGACAGTGAAGTTGGATATTATATTCTGTGATAATGGTTGGTCTTATGGTCATTGAAGGCACCTGAATCTGATTGGACCATGTGACTTTATGGCAGCATAGACCAGGTTCTTCTCAGCCCACGAAGCCCGGAAGTGAGCGGCTGTGAAATTGAACGGTCTAGCCTTTTTATCAGCATCAGTTATGTCCTCCTACTGCAGGACAGTGCTGGACCTCATGTGGCTGCAGTGTGTCAGCAGCTCCTGCAAGATGACGGCACTGAAGCTGTTCCCCACACCTGAATCCGACTGAGCACATCTGGGACATCATGTCTCGCTCCATCCACCAACGTCACGTTGCACCACAGACTGTCCGGGAGTTGGTGGATGCTTTAGTCCAGGTCTGGGAGGAGATCCCTCAGGAGACCATCCTCCACCTCATCAGGAGCATGCCCAGGCGTTGTATTTTTGTGTGATTTTGTTGTCACATTCAACTTTGCACAGAACAAAGTATTCAATGTGAATATTTCATTCATTCAGATCTAGGATGTGTTATTTGAGTGCTCCCTTTATTTTTCTGAGCAGTGTATATGTTACCTTTAGGCCATTTGCTTAATGGTTTTAATGGAATTTCTTATCATTGCTCTGCAGATGATACACAGCTGCATTAAGCAACAGCCTCAATAGCCTCTCCTGCCTCAGTAAATGTTTCTCTGCCATTAATGACCGGATTCATTCAAATTTTCTCCACCTCAGTTCTAGTGAAACGGAGGTTCTGGTGTTTGGCCCTGACGCCTTATTTAACGATATCCGTCAGTACACGAGCCCCCTTCACAACAATATTAACAATCTGCTAAGAACTTCGGTGTCATCCTTGATTGGCATCTGAATGTTGTTTCCTTCACCTCAGCAACACTGCAGAAATCAAACCTTTAATCACTAATGCACAATTAAATGTTCTCCTGCCTGGATTATTGTAATTCCCTTTTTAGGTCTTATTCCATCTCCAAATTGTGCAAAATGCAGCAGCAGAACTAGCCTGCATTCTCACATCGCACCTATTCTTGGTCCCAGTTTGAAATCCTGTTATTGACATTTAAAGCACTACATGGACAGGTCCCTGCCTATCTACAGACCTCATTACTGCTCCACACATCAGTTTTAGAACCAGAGGAGATCACACTTTGGAGTAATTGACTGATTGATTGTAATCTCTGAGCCAGGATCACGGCCGTGTCGTTAAGGATCGAATACTTATTTCACTCAATCACATGCAAATAAAGTCAGAATTTTCATGAAAAGTTTTCTTTTCTGGATTTTTGGTTGATGTTCTATCTCAGTCTGTTCATTTCTTTTCAATTGAGCAAACTTTCAAATTCTGCAGGGGAGGAAATGATTACTCTTTGGACAGGTGGAACGACAATCTACCTGTAGCAGAATAAGTTGTAGAAAAAAACAAAGAGACACCAGTTTTTAGCTCGAAGCAGACCGATTTTCAGGCTAAGCTAACAAGCACACTTTTTTTAATCCTTCCATGCAGAAGTAATAAATTTGGCCTGCGTACTCATTAGCACCGAGCTGCACACGGTTTTGAGCCTGTGATTGATAAATAATACAACACGGCAGCATCTGTTTGATCCTGGAAATAAGAGAAACCCGGTGACCGTTTTCCCTTGAAGGCAGCACAGGTAAACAGAGGCTTTCTGCCAGAGTCACAAAGAACACCAAGTCCTTGAAAATGAGTCATTAGATTGTAACAGTGTTACAGTGTTTGTTATCCCTTCGTCCGCAACCGCGAGCCTGTAAAGTCATTTCTATTTTCCTCATAAATACTGAATGTAAAATCTGAATTTTTGTTGTCCTTATTTACCCGTGTAAGCTTCACTGCACACATATTTTTCCTTCCTTGGAAATATTCAGTTTTACATTCAGACAATTTTGCACTGACTGAAACGAGGAGCGACCCCCAACTCTGCTAAATGAAAACACTCGGGTTTGCAGGCGAACCTCTGGAGGAAAGTCGGAAGAATTTTTAATAACCTTTGGTGAAAAAAGTAAAAAAAAAATATAAGCCTCTACATATTATCACGTGAGAAGAGCTTCTGTGCCAGTGCTCATAATATGAGGCCAAGTCTCTATTTGCATAGATAAACCGGTGCTCGGCATTGCAGCGTTCAAGTAACCAAACTGAAAACTTTTCACTTTTTCACGCCTCAGGAACTGAATGTGGCACAAATTACAAAATTACAGTTAATTACTCGAACAAATCAGCGGCCATCTTGGACTCCTGTTAGAAAACTGGCCTCCTTCTCTCTGAAACCTTTCTGAAAACAACAGGAGGAAAAAAAAACAGCTTTTCACTCCCTTTTCATTCTTGCAGCTTTAATGCACTTCCACCTTTAGAGCATTCACTGTCATTTTACCCACCTAACCATGTATAATTTAGTGCTTCACTCTCTGAGCCCTGGAAAACATTTCCTGATATATTGTGCGGCACCGGTATAAAACAACTTCAGAGCTGCCGCCGGCCTGCACTGGCTTATGCAGTTGTCTCTTTCGAAACAGCACAAAAGTGCATACTTTCCAGTGCAGGATTGTGACAGATGGAACTGATTTAGGACAATATTTGTCTCTTTTCTTTTTTTTT